>DWGJ01001960.1:0-17492 GCA_018246895.1 Aspitha aspitha aspitha | reverse complement strand
GTTAATAAGAAACAAGAAGCGTTGCCCTCAGCCCTTCAACTATCTTCATACCAAAATTCTCATAATTCGTTACTCCGTTTCGACTTTTGCAATTATATTATTAATATGGAGTGACCAATTTAATTGATATTTGGTGCATGCGGTAGAAATACAACGCCTTGAATAAAAGCGAGGACGTTGTTGTGACGTATTGAGGGTTAAATAATGGAAATACGACTAGAATATTGTAACAGCAAAGATGCCGAGTTAAGGCAAGGACTTGACAGCAGCCACCCTGGGAAATACGTAGTCGCTCTGTAGTCATTTTATTGAAGAACAATGAATTTAGAATTTATTGTGTTGGAGAGAAAAGTTAAGTTATAAGAATTCATTTTAAAGTTAATATGACCGCTTCCGGCAGCAAGTCTTTTTACGGCCCACTGCTGGGCTTTGGTTTCGCTGCGCTACCGCTCCGAACTTACGCTACAACGCTTTTCCTTTGCAGATACACTAGGCATGTGAAATAGAAGTTTTTATTAATTAAAACATAAATGCTAAACGTAACAAACTGGCAGACTGATTGCATAACGGTGAGAGATAACCATTGCACCAGTTGATTTCTATTATGTTATTTATTGTTTGTAGTCAGTATAAAACATTAATAGTAATACGTGGTGTAAGCAAACGGCAGTGTCGTGTCACCGATGAACTGGCGACAGCAAGTGCCCTGGGAAATCACCACCTTTTCTAGCTGTCGTAATACACTCACGCGTTCAATACAAACGCAATATATATTTTCTGCAGAACAAAAGCGATTGTTTTAAAATTTTACACTTCCTCTTCGCCTGCCTTGATAGGCAGTTTCGATTGTAATAATCGTACTTTGAATATATGTAGGTATATGATTTTTGGATTGGGTGAGATGCGAAGACATTAAAGTTTTAATCTACGGAAAACACATTTGATATGAATTAGCCAGACGACAGAATCGAAATAATAAAGACATGTAGGTACATTAGGGTGAATAAAAAAAAAACTTTTTTTTTGGATCTGACACACAAAAACTTATATACTTCGAAAATATTATAAAATATTATATACTTCGAAACAAATGAAATACAAAGGAAATAGTTTAATTCAATTAATATAAACTAAAATTCTGGTAAAAAATTCCAAAATTCATGAATTTAATAGATAATTTCGAAAAAGTTATTAAAAAATTATCGAAATCAGAAAGCATTGGGATTCGTAAACGAATATCTTTTAAACTGTTGGAGTAATCAATTAAACTTATTAAACCTTTTTTGTGGAGCGTTAAATTTCCTACAAGAATCCGTACATCTCATTCGATAATAATTATTACTCAGTCAGTAACGAAATTCATAAACAAAAATGAAATTTGTCTTAAAGTAATCAAACTTAAATCTTCAATATCTTTTAAATAGTGAGGTTTACGGAAAAAACATAAGATACCTTTTTTGTAGAGCATTGAATTTCCTGCAAACTTTGATTAGAACATTTTTTCGTATAATCAATTAATGAGGAGGTATGAATTTTTTTCTATTGGACTAAGAAAAAAATAATAAACCGCGATGAGGAGGATCTTCCTATTAAAATTAAGAGCTCATACTGGGTGAGTACTTTCTAAAGGTGTCTAGCAACAAGTTTTTGTGTGTCAGATCCAAAAAAAATAAGTTTTTTTTTTGATTCACCCTAAGGTACATACCAAATTTCATCGTAATCGGTACGGTAGTATTTGCGTGAAAGAGTAACAAACACCCATATATATACACATATATACACAAAAACTTTCGCATTTATAATATTAATAGGATTCAATACCTTCAAGTACATTTAAGGCTACGCATTGCAGTCGGCCTTCATTAGCAGAGTAAACCTTGTTGAATTATGGCAGCTTGTCATACGTTTAAGACGTATGTAAACAAGATTTATGTAATTAATTTAGGAGATAAGAGCAAGCGGGCGAATACATACGATACGGAATACAAAGGACACCTACATACGAGTTGGCTCCTAAAGCCGGCTTTCCGCATTATATCCCATAAATACATTCTCGTATTATCGCGGCCCGTACATTTGCATCAAAAAAAATGTACCTACTGTATTAAATCACTTACCATCGTGAGCGCGCTGTCCAACGCAAGTCTATGACCGAAGAAAAAAATTAATCAAAAAAAACTATGCTTCTTTTATTTGAAAGATCATATTCTAATGCATGAAAACTGAAATAACGAGGAACGATAGCAAGCGTTTAAAACGATAGGACGTTGTGAAGCAGGGACTGAACGGAGCGAGTCGGGCGCGGGCGAGCAGCCGACAGCAACGGTTCGAGATATTTACGTTTATCTTCGGGTAACGGCTTCATCGCAAGCTTTATTACGACATCCACTCACGTAATCCTCCGCCGCCGTCATAACTCCTCGTTTGCTGCCCCGTTACAATGTTCTACACCGCTTTTCCACTAGCGGTGTTGGGGCGATGCAGAGCTACACCCCACACCCTACATCTACAATGAAAACTTTTACACGGATACATATAGGTCCATTTTCCTTTCAGTAATATTCTCCTCGAAAACACTATAATCAAAAGTGTTAAAATTACAATGTAATAATAAAATATCTATCATTGTCATGTTGGCTTCAATGCAATTAGAAAATAATGATTCTAAAGATTACTATAACCTTTCTTATATAAGATACAAACACAGTCCGATCATATTTAGTATCATCCTTCTACATGCTATAAAATGAAATGTTTATTATAAATTTAGTAATGTACAAAACAAATTAATAAATTTTGGCTGTAATAAGGTTTTATAAAACTACTGTCATAGGCAGGCCGTTCCGTGTGTATGCATGTAAGGTCTAGGAATCATTTTCAACTTTTCAAAGCCCCCTCGCAGGGGTCGGGGTCGGATCCGACCCAGCTATAAATGAATATCGGATATGGAATCCATAAATACTCAATCTAAATTCGTAAATTTTCTCCCGGGTTCGTAAAAAATGAAGAGCCGAAAGCGGCTTATATCGAGGTACCTACTGTTAAAACATTTTCACCTCCGCAGCAATTTATTAAAGCTGGTTCAGCAAAATTGATCTCAATCAATCCATTTCTTTAGGGACATACAATTATCAGACTGTAAGTAAGTATATTCTTTTTAATGATAACGTGTCCATAGCCAATAGGATTCTCAGTAATCATAGTGAACATAGAAGGCTGAATAGTGTTGCAGAAAGTCCGAAATCGAGCGAGTGGATTGGAACACGACAGCTTAGTGCACTCGCCGGAAGTAGGCCTCTAACGGCTATCGCATAATAGCTTCTAAATTGACCCTTCTACTTCGACCGCTACGCGTAGCCAATATTCGTGTCAGCATTATCGTAATATTTCACGATTCAGTGCAAAATCTAGTATATTCACAACAGATAAACAACATTGAGATTTTCCTATTCATAATGCTAACAATTACGTAGCGAACAACGTTGGAGGCGACAACGAAATTAATTTTCGTATAGGACATTAACACGAAATCACTGCAGAAGTTTCGGAAGTGTTATTTCCTTTTATAGCAAAGGCAAACGTCAGCCGACCGACGGGACCGGGTATAAGGATAGTCAAATACATAAAAGGGACGAGTCGCGCAAAATACTGGCATTGTAGGATCCTAAGCCCTGTTTAGATTAGATCAGACCTTCGAAATAACAGAGAATGAGGACGTGGATTAACTACGGTCCGGGGCACTTCGGCCCGTGAGCCTAATGGGGCACCGTTAGGGGTAATGAGGGGTGCGGGGATAGGGCGGTTGTCTTTCGATACGCTTTAAAACATTCTAAAAAATGTCGAATACCTGTTTAGAACGGAACGGTAACAATGCCCTATAGCACTTAGTACCCATATAATAAATAGAATTGAGACATAGTAAGTAGGCGAGTATAGAATTTTTGACTGGTTGCATGGAACATTGTTCGGACTATAGGGGAAATATGTAAATGGAGTGGCAAGGGTAGAATCGTCCCGGTAACCGCGGATCGATGTAGGTTTAGTGCGGCGCGCTACAGATGTCCCAGCGGCATAAGTAAGGGTCGAAATTCATTTTTCAATGTCAAAGAAGAAAATTCATTAGAAGTCTGAAATTACTAATGGCTAAACGGACGGAGTAAAATTTGCTCTTAATTTGTACGAAAACTTTTTTCGCGAAATTTAAGAAACTTTTCCAAACGACTTTTGAAGTGAGAAAGATGGGAGAAGTGCTAATGATTATTGTTTTGTTTTCATTATTTCCCCTTTTCTTACTACGAATCACGGTTATCAATCAACTTAAGTTTACTGTGTTTTCAACGTTTAAGCCTTTTAGAACTTTTCGTTCAGCAACTGTTGATAAAATGTAGTCTTTTTAAATTAATGGATAAATAACGGTCTAAATAATGGTTGTAAGCGTTCAATCTTCGTCAACACCTTAGTAAAAATGTAAAAGTTTTATAATTTGACGTCTTAGTAGTATCACGAAATGTTATTTTTTATTAGGTATAATGTTGCTATTCTTTACTGTTGTTAACACAGAGTCCACCGTGCATATTCATAATACGCATGAAATGGCCACATACAAGTTATCAGTGACGCGTAAGAAAACTTTTTTGTAACGTTTGCGCTTGTAACGTGTTACTAATAATTTTGATGTGTATATTGTGTTCCTCTGAACGAGGCGTAGAGCGTTATAGAGTACTTTTCATAACGCTAAAATAAAGTAATGGAGTGACATTCATAGTCGGCTGATGGAGTGCTCATATTAAAGTAATAAATCTGTAGCGAGCCAGCTAGTATGAGGTCTGGGCGCCTGGCACTAGCATCGTCCACCGCACCGGCACGCCTCGCTCTGATCTACCCGATATTAGTTTACTTTTCCTCTCCAACTTACTTTATTAGTTATCCCCACGCAAGAGCTGCCGGTGATAGTTTTCAAGTTATTGAGAAGCCGAGAAGGCGTGGAAAGTGTATAGCAAACATGGTTATTGTTATAGCGGGCCAAAATTAATAATAAGGTTATTGACTGTTAAGAGTCAACATAGCGAACCAAGTCCGTAAATACGAGCACCTACCACTGATATCTTTATATTTTTCACAAATTTAATGACCGGCTACAATACACAATTCATCATCATACATTTATCATGTTAATGTATGTTGCTCTATAAACTGTTTAAGCATAACTACTAATAGACATAAAGTTATTATAGAGTAGTGTAGAAGAGCAACAAAACTGAGAAGCGAGGGACGCATAAATAGATTACGTCTGATGTTATAACAGTCCAGCCAAATTATAAGTGAGGGAGTAGGTTCAGAGCATGTATAACATATGCAAATTTATCGCTGCAGTGCAACAATGCGCGAGTCGCCCGGGGGTCGGCCGCGTGTGCCCCCGCTTCCTCATCTTTAAAGACAAACTTTGTTAATGTCGGAAAACAAAGATGCTACAAGCCAGGAAACTTAAGAATGTATGTGTTCTATCTGTTGAAAATAAAATATATGTACATATTTATTTCCCTTTACTTCCAAACATAAATGGAGTACAATATTATTTCATCTGAAGATTTTAATTTTCAGGTATGTCAATTACAACTGGAAGACACAAAGCTATTGTCTGGGCGTAATAAATTTTGTAGCTGAGTACCTACTGTAATTTGTGAAATTTAACAACTTAACCATCACCGATTGTTCTACAAATTGGATACAAATCTGATATTTGATAATAATTATTTTATACAGTGGCAGGGTTTGTGGTGAATACTGTACAGTTTATACAGTTCATATTAAATATTTCATTTCATGTCGTTGTATATAATACCAGGGGATACATAAAAAATAATGAAATACCAACGTAAGACATGGTGTGTGCATTCTTGTGCTTCATTTTGAAAGTATGGCACGCAGATTAGTTTAACAACCAGGTCCGGTAAGCTATACTTATAATAATGTGGCATCTGTAACTGTTCAAATAAGTAATCGCAATACATTGTAATGGAACGCGTCTATATTTTATATGGTAAAAAAAGAAATCAATCTGTCATTGCATAATACACTGCGTCACTGCGTATACTTTTGCTAATTTATCTACATTTAACAGTAAATGTATTAGGAAGTACTATAAGTATTAGGAAGTGCGATAATCTCAGTTGATTTGACGAAACTTGTTCATAACTCGCTAAAAATAGCTTCTTTAGTTAAGCCGCACGCGGGTTCGCTACATAGAAAAAACTAGCTAAAATACAAAATAAAATTGTACAAATGCCTTTTATGCCCTTACAGTTCCGGTCAACACGGCAGAAAAATCCTTAACACAAAAAACAGGTCAGTCCGCATTCTGTTGACAACAACAGCTTTGTTAGAGAGGATTTTATTGGGACAAATATTGTCCAAGTTGAGCTGCGGTGCACGCTTCGTGATTTACCGAGCTGTTTACGCGAGTCGTCTTATTTCCAACTATCAACATTTTTCCGTATCTGAACAAATACATATTTTATGAGATTTGTGCTATATCTTTAATTTACAATATTATTTGACGTCGACAATATTATAAGGAAAGTCATCGACTTCATATTATATACATACATTGATCGAGCTCGACTTTTAAGTCTTCAGTGGCAATAAATAATTGAGGTTATAAATGTTTGGTCATTACAAACCAAAATATGTATATACAGTATACTCGTATCTTTATCCATGGTCCATAAACTTGATTAATTAATAAATCACAAAATTTGTCTTAGATATGTGTATGAATAATCTCTAATTACATTTAGTAACATTAGTATATTTTCAGATCGTATAAATTTTGGGAATTTCTTTCTCAAACAAATTCTTGTTCTGCTTTAGTGAGAGTAGAACAAAATCCTCAATGTGACGTCGGGATGCTCCTGTGTCGTATGAAGAGATTAATCCCGACAAAGTAGAGGAGACAACGAAGAGCCTTTTCTAGCTAGCTTCTACTCCCGTGATTGTGTTTTTCGTAAAATAATAGCGCCCGAGACAATGTTTTACTTCGTAAATAAAAGATGTGATAAACATTTTGAATGACATAACATATTTCAACGGAAAAATTGTTCTAAATTCGAATCCATTGCAGTTAGTTTCGATTCGGAATTCGTGGTTACTTACATATACACTTAGCTGAAACTAACTGAAGTTAATGTTTTATTAAAGAACGATACACAAAACCGGACCAAAGACTTATTGTCATTACTTATTATCACACTTTACGTGTATTACGGTCTATATTTACAATAGAGATTATAAGAGTAGGTACATGCATACTAAATTCGCGGCATAACTTCCAGATCTATAAAACCCAGTCGTCGCAGGGTATGAATAAAAATAATTCTTAAGTCTACTTGGAGAAATACCAATAAGGATTGCCGCTAACTTTTTTGGATAAGTACAAAAGTTGCGGAGGCATTTTCCAATCTCGGAGCTCGCTCGGTGGTCGGGCGAGATGCCGGTTTGTCATTGTGGCGCCGCGTGCCGGTTCCGGGGGGAAACTATCTCACCTCTCGTAACGATATTGGTGCCATTCTCATTTATAATTTTGAAAGTGTTTGCGATCATAATATTTTTCCTTCCTTCCCTTGTTCATTCCTTAATTTTCTAAACCATTTTCTAAGTATCAGAAACAAAATGCATAAATTCAAACAGATGCTCGTATCCGTAAGCGTATTATTCTTTTTCATAGCATTAATTCCATTAGATTTTCTCATGTTCGAGGATAAATGCCCAGCATCTAGACAGAGGCTTTTGTGTGCATTTATTGATAATAAATAGATGATGATTAAGCGTTAATTTATATTCATCAAATTAAAAACGCTTTTTAGGTACCTACTGTGCTTAAATTACTAGATGTTTAAAAAGATTTTAATGTTCTGGTGTTTTACATGTTTTGGAACATGGATGTTTGAGCACATGAACGCTATCTGCTTTAAAAATGCATGTCAAAGCTTTGGTACGATATAAATAACATGTAAACATTAAAGTTACGTTTCAATTCGGTAGCAAGAAACGGACGATCCCTATAAATTACAGAAAAGGAACAGTTTGGTCAGTAAAATAGGATGGAAATTTTATTTAAATACGGACGGCGACTGTGTGAAGTGCCAACTCCCTATTGGAATACAGAGCCGAAACGAGATATTTTAGTATGATAATTTTATTATGTTGGTTTCCTGAATTTTAGGTAACTTTACAAAACAAATTCCGATATAACTCAAGTGACTGTTTTGTGCACAGACCTTTATAACAGTTTCAAATTGAGTACAACTTATAATTGTTTTCAAATATATATTGACTAGAGTATATCATTGATAACGGTCATCAAAACATCAGCTTTTTCCACGTCTTTTTATTTCTGTATTGCACTTCCAGAAACGGTTTTTTTTTACCAATTTCAAATATTTCATTCGAATGTCGTTCGTCTTATAAATTCACATTTTTCAAGTATTTTAATCTGCCTTCGTTCACCTAATATAATAGCCGTAGAAAGTGTGTTAATCCGTTTATCTAAGCTGATCACGCTTCGAAGTAAACAGAGAACGGAAATGCCTATAATCATCAGTTGTTTAAGGAGTCATCTTATACATACGAGTATGTATATCTAAGGAACCGGTTTTGAAGGTAAGCTTGATTCTTTTATCAGTGCTTTGGTCTTTAATTGAAAGACGGTTCAATTCACCTTCTACTACGTTTTATCTTGTTCGCCTGACGCCGAGAGTTTCTGCACGAAGCACTAAACAATCTTTTATTTCAATCTTTTAGAATCCGTAAATTTTTCATTTACGTATAGGTATTGTTGAGCGAGTGCGATTCATAGATATGTATGTGATGAGAAAACTTTACTTGTTAGCTTTAAAAGTAATTAAGAAATCACTATTATGATTTATTTATAACTTTACATATTTATAAAGAAAATTATTTCGAACAGCGGTCGTCATACACGTTGACAATAAATATGTGTCTTATGATTGATATTTCATATATTTTACTGATTACGTTAAAAAACCCGTAACACTATTTACTGTAGTGCCATAAATGTTTAAAGTCTTAGAATAAGCTCCTTTTTAATCACGCCACGATAAGAAAGGTACATTAAAAAGGTCTGGCGTGACAACAAATCTAAAGGAAAAATCTCCGCCTCTGAGAGCCCAACGGTGATAAACGAGAAAAACTTTGGAACTAAATGGAGCATTCGAGACGGCGGAGCTGCGCTGCTCTCGTAGAATAATACTTCTCCCGAAGAAATAACACTTATAGTCCGCGAGGCTTAAAATCAAATGTCTCCGTTCTTTCCGAGTTTCGAGCAAACGGTGGCAGCGTATCTTGAGAAATGGCGACAGAAATAAATGTCAATTTTAATGTTAATATTTTAGATTCTTGTGGCCTTTCAAAGCTCATCATTCCGATAACTATGCTATTTTATTATAAGGTCGTGAATCCTTAAAATATACCCTGTAAGTACTACCATTCTACTGTTCTTCGTACAATTATTGTTATTGTATAAAATCAAATTCAAAAACCAAACCTGTGCAGCAGTTAATCAGTGGTAGGGAGGATAGTATGAGAACGACTCTTTAATCAAGAGCAATAAAAAGACATTTGCATGTCACCGGTGAAAAGGACTGGAACAGCACGGTGCTAGTAACCTACTAACCCATTGTTGAGAACGCGGTCGATCGTCCTTTAAGCCTTAGAAAACAAAGCAGGAGCATTTGCTCCGCGGTGAGACAGTAATTAGCTGTTGCCTCAAGCTGCCAGCTGCTATTATTTTTTACAACTGCGAGGTAAACTTTTTCAAACGCATTTTACTGGGGTTGTTGCGAGGGAAAACGTTTTAATTTTTTCATGTCTTATCCATCTTTTGTACATTTTTCTAAAAATATTACCGTTAACAAATCAGAAACATAATAAACATATCTCACGAGCCGTGTGAATAAATAAGGTAATTTCTTGTAAGAAATCAAACAGTAAACATACTTACCTACTTCATGATGAACACACTGGTAGTGGACTTACCTGCGAACAATGACATTAAACTCATTTCACTAATTATAACAAAATTTACCGTAATCGAATAATAATACTATACTGTAATTAAGTAGTCATCAGAAATTTCAGTGAGTGTTAGAACACTCAAAGAAAATATCGTTTAAACATCAATGAAGTTCCACTAATGTGCACATTACATTCAAGCCCATATTTATATCTATGTATACGTACATATGAACGTATGTAAGGGTCAAAAGATGAAAGGAATGTTAACCCTACGAATCTTATCAATTACCAGCTAATGATCCTACGTCATTATGATTAGTAGCGTGGCATATTGTACATTCAGGAGTGCAATTTGTTTGTGTAGCAAAGACGTCGGTGAGAGCGTAAGGGAATTGTAATTTCCATTAATACGATGTATTCGAGGATCCAAGTGACGAGGCAATATTTCAATAGAATAATGTTCGCGGAGCGTGCGCCCGGGCGTCGGCCCCGTTAAACAAATATGTGTATGAGAAAAGATCTAAGTTCTTTCGGTACTATGTAATATAATGATAGTAGTTTAAAAGAAAGCTTTTTACATATCACAGTTAGGCACGGATCTCGTTTACGACGACGCCTGGAATTCACTTGGTCACGCTGTTCAAGTATGGATTACTCAAGACAAAGTCAAATCGTGGTAGAATATTCTCCAGAATATTCCGTGGTAGAATATTCTTCACAATTGCAGAAGAGACCCGTACCCAAAAGTGGGACACAAAAAGCGTTACCGCTGTTCATTTTTATTGTATTTTACCACAATTATGCATATATGTACGACTAGGTCGTGCCGGATCGTCTCAAATTGATTACTACATACATTTAAATTAAATAAAATATAACTTCCCAACAAACTGTGTACATTTAGGCAAGATTATTAAGAAATGTTACATCTTGTGCAATATTTGTGGATAAATGAGTTAAAAGAAAATTATAATAATACGATACGCGCTGATACAAAGAGACCGTGTTTAGGTCGGCTGGGCGGCTGGGCGGACGGCCGTAGCAAATCACGCGTCCCTTGGGGGGCCACACCTCGCAACGCCCGGATTATGTTATATAGAAATAATTGTCGCATCGCGTCAGTTAACGGACCGCCGCCCAAATTACATAACCAAATAACGGCTCGCCGGCTGCTCGTTGTTTTGAACTTTCTTAATTCGATTAGGTCCGTTGTGCTCGCTACCAGTGTAAATCTCAAATCCTTTTGTATTCCAGTAATAATGCATAGACAATTTTTTGTTTCGTAAGGGAATACATAAAAATTATAAGTGATAGTTGTACAATACAACTGTTTTGCTTTGATATTTTAAGTAAAAAGGAATCGATTATGATTGACATGATTTAATAAAAATATAGCATTCAAGCGTATATTTCATAACATTTCACTAGCCACAACTGTACTGTTATCATATTAATATTTATGTAAAAGAAATTCCATTAATTTACTTACGTATGCATATTTCTACTATCTATTTTATTTTCACCCCTTTCAATGTTCAACATCTGGACACGAATCAACTCTGATAATGAGAAGGTTTATATTTTTAATACATATACATATGTATATGACGTAACAATTAAAAAGAATTAAAATGAACGCAGAATAGTGTAAAAGATGGTTGAATGTAGTGTGTTTTAAATGCAATTGCCACTAGAAGGGTTTATACAATTGTTAATTTGGGATTTAGCTCATCAATTTAGAATCTAAAATCAAGAGCTCCGTCTTTGCTTCTCTGAATACGGGGAACAACTTTTGTAATATTAAGTACCTAATAAAAATAAATTTTCGGTATTTCATTTAATATTGTAGCTTATTATGTAGTGCAAAAATCAACTGTGATTGGTAGCTTATAATACTCTTAATTCTACAAAAAATAAATAAACGGTAACTATCACATAAACTAAAATAGGTTGTTCTATTTACATGAAATAGAACAACCTATTATAAACAGCAACCTACCTATAAACAGCACACGGTGAGTTCGGAGCATTTCGCGGCTATGTTGCAGCACAGTTGTATCATTCACTAAAGACTGTGGTTATATAATAGTTATGATTTCGTATTGTACATTTGCATTGCAGTGTTGCTGGCAAATTAACATTCTCTGTATTTAAAAAAATATATATGTATAATCAATTGTATTCTAGTAATTGTATTCTTGTGTAATTGTAATTGTAGGCTAATTGTTACCGTTGGTGTTACCAGCTGTTATTCAAAACCCAGATCGTCACTTATGTTATTGGTAGGTTTGCGTACCAATAATCTTCACAGCCAGAGTTATTGAATAAAAGTGACATCGTAAAAGAAATGTTGCATATTTCTAATAAATACCTATCAATTGACTTCGCTTTTTGGGTGTAGTAATTTGACAAACGGGAGATACGAGTATTTAAAATAAGAAGGAAACGGAACGACAGCGTGTGTTAGGGTGAAATAATATGATACTAATAAATAGTGAATATTAAAGAATAAAGATCTGTCTCAACTATTATTTAAAAAAACTTTACATTCAATTGTTTATTTTTGCCCTATAAAGACATTTTAGAAATATATAATTAACATCAATATTTAATAAGCATTGAAATTGATGTGTTTCGAGACACGTTACTTATTATCTATACTTCTAAAAGTAGGTGAACAGTGACACGCAGACGATTCTATGGTAGATAAGTGGTGGCGGCAGGCACGCGCGCACAGTAAACGTGCGTCAACAGCATCGTACCAAAGAGGAATCAAATATGTTGTGAAAGGTTGATACATCGACCATCTTCATATAACACGTAGAACACTATATTAAGCTTCATTATTATCGGATATGACGGGACCGTATTGAGCAATTGAAACTAGAAGTTAAGTTGATAATACTTTGTTGGAAGTTAATAATTGCAATGTAATTTTAACACAATCAAACTTAATTTTATCCAGCTGAGCTCCGAGTGAACAGGGAGAGTGCTGTTGAAACGACCGGACTCATTCGAGCGCTACTAAGTCCAGATTCTGTCAACACGCACCGGACTGAAGTTTGCAATGTTCGTAAAAAATAATCATTGGCACGCTTTCCCTTTCCTTAACAGTTGATCGGATATTTTTTAACGATGAGAAACTCATAGCAGACAAAGTGTGTGTAGCTAGAAACAATATAAAAATAAAATGAATGGTATTCGTATGAGTATGAACCTGCTCCGAATAAGTAATTATTCTACACATCAAGCCAGTACGAGGTCGCCATGCAACACGTCTACAAGAACATTAATACATACGAGGCACACCGTTTTCTTACGACGAAATCTGGTGTCTAAATGTACAAGTAATTTAAGTTTTTGTGTGAAATGTGTATATAAGCAAAAATGTACGCCCTTGATAAGGTTAGGTGAAAAAAATACACTTTCATGAACGAACATGAAAACAAATTTCACTTAGAGGGCAATATCATAATGGAACCACGTTACTTCGTATATGTGAGGCAGCATTGAATCCACGTAGAGCGCTGGTGCTAACCGCTACTTTTCTATTACACGAATGTACTATTCCACAGTGGTAAGCATTGCTCTAATTATATTCAATTACAAACAATTGAACGAAAAACATAATCATTAAAAATAGATAAAAAAAAAAAATGTACATACTACATGGAATACTAATAACAAATTTCATCTCTTTTATATTCTTCTTTGATGCTGTGCATAAATTATTATTAAATAAATAAATACATACATAGCAATAAAAATATTATCACTTACGGTAACTAATAAGCAACTAATAAGCAGCACCGGTTTCATTGTCCAGAGAAGTGTATTTAAAATTTCTCTTACAAATGAAAAGCTTAACATTATTGCAATAAAAGTAAAAAAATCAGAAGTTTTCTCTTATAATTCACAAAAACCACAAATCACGTCGGAGTGATTCGGAGGAAAGTAAAACACAGAAACCTTAGACCATACAAGTGATTTCATTTGAACAAAGTTTGACTCTATCAACGAAATTCAGAGTGTAATTTGCGAGCAGGCGAAAGTTTCACCTTATCACAGAATTCCACGTGGAGTGTTTCGTTGAATTTCCTAATTTTATTCAATGGCTAACGAAGTTTTTCAACGCCTTTAATTATGATTATGTATATTACTTTAACAGAGATTTTGTCACCATAATATCCTTTTAATACTTATTCATAATTCATATTTATTATTTTCAGGTCTTTCATTTGTACCTACCTATGTATGTCATGATTAAAAATACAATTTATATGAATTGTATTTATAACTTTTATAATATGATACATAAAAAAAATTATTTATTTATTACCGTATCCCCGATTACGACAACGTAATATAAAATTGGTGTTAAGATCTTATATATTGAGAACTGTATCGCAGTTTCAAAATGTTATATAATAAGTTTTATTCGTAAAATACAGCTATGTATTGTGCGAGTTACCTTATTGTATAATAAAGAAGTTAGGGTGTCTTAATTACTTCATCTGCAAATGTATGTAATAACATATTATTGGCTACGGTTGCAATATAAAAAGATCGCAAATTACGCCGGCGTCGGCAGCATGTTATCGGAGTTACGGCACGGTCGCCGGACCAGATGTTAGTGGCACGTCCCACTAACGAACAGAGCTCAGCGTGACTCCGGCCTCGTAGCCGCCACCGTAGCGCTCTCGTAATTGGTATGACGCTACGTGGTGCTACGATTGCTGAGCGCCCTATCATTAGCGTCACTCACAATATTCTACGGGTTCGCACCTTTATGCCGTCGTTATCGCTTTGGTTTATAATCACGTTTAATAGTCACTTGATTTTCTGACACTATTAATATTTTATTCATTCATTTACATACAAGGTAAGATTATGAAAAATATAATGTTGTGAATATTAAAAAAAACTGCACAAAATACATATTGGATACATTTCAGTGCATTTACTATGGTGAGGTCAAGCTTTTAAGTGACAATAAGTAGCGAGGGAATCGTCGGTCAGTGGTAAAAATCGTTTTGCTTAATTAAACGTTCGAGCGCGGCAGTTTATGTGACGATTATAGAGCAGAGTGCGCAAAAGGCTCGGCCGTTCAATTTGCCGCTTCACTTGACACAATTCGACGCCTGACTCGGGGACAATCGCACTCGAAGCCCCGTCGACCTCCTTATCTCTCGCCGAGGTAATCTTTCCTTCCCTCGGCGGCAATAACTCCAAGTGGGCAGGATTACCTGCAAAGGGGTTTCGTGAGGCAACCGCTTCTACAAAGGTTATCGATTTAAACATTGTGTACACAAGGTAGATCCGCTCTTTTTATTGCGATTGCTTGTAAGCGTCGCTATGACCAATACTTACTAATAATCCTGTTTGATAATGTATCGTAATTATATCTATTAATATTATTTTTTCCCCTTTAAAATACTGGTATTTGGCAAATACGAGTACATACAACACATATGAGCATATCGATTTCCGCAATCCAATAACCTTATAGAGAGTCGATTTCCAAGGTTTTCAAAACTTACGATATTGTTAATTAATTCTTATTGAAATCTTTACGACACCTTGTTAACCCAGATTCTTGTAATTTGGTATGGAGTTAAACTTAAGAATTAAAGAATAACATTGAGTATCCTTAATAACAATTAGACGTCTTAATTGACAACCAGCAAGTGTAAACTACAACGAGCAAGAGCTTGTGTGAATAGTCTCGCTGAGTTCTATTACATCAAGGCGTCTTTAGGGTGTCATTATGGATCCATTGATCACAGGAATTCGTTAACAGTTTAACGTAACAGCACCAATTGCTCCCGTGTCATTTGTTTTTCTCAATATTTTGATCTAAAGTTGTCTCCAAGACCGTGGCATATCGGAACGATAAAAGTGGTTACAGGAACTCGACAACGATCGTAAGTAAAATAAGTTAGTCGACATTGAGCTCTCTTGATTCTACTCGACAAATAAAGCTCTATAATAGAGCCGGGCGGCTTTAACTTTAAAACGACTGAAGTAAGGGCCATTATGAGTCGAAGATTTATTGCAGATAATTAAAATAGTTTTAGTACGCTCCATCGAAGTGAATTTCTTTACTTATTGTACAATTGAAAATAATGTTATTAATTAAAAATAATAGGTATGAAAGAAATTCACTGATAGGCCTGTTTATAATAGCCCAATTAAGTTTATTTTATCAGTTAAATATGCATGTACAAATGTATTTATGTATACAAGTAATATTAATCCGCCTACTTGGCTGAGCGCACGTAAAATAATGCAAAATTTAAAAAACCAAGACTTCAAATAAGTTTGTTCGATTTAAAAACGATGCACTAAAAGTAAAAATGTGATACATAACTCAATCTTGTCTGGGTTAGATCTTGTCTCGACTCGTTACGTGTATTTTATAACTAAAAAATTAAATATCACATGCTGTGTAGGTGAAGAAAAACATCGCGAAAAACATGCATACAGATAGAAATTAGAGATATTATACAGTATTTATTATTTTCTGGGGTGTGTGAAGTTTACCAATCCGCACTTGGTCTATGTGGTAGACTATGGCCTGAATCCTTCTCACTATAAGAGGAAACCCAGTCCAAGAGTAGACCACTAAGAGGGTGGATAAAAAACATCGCTAACTCGATTGTAAATATTAATTTTCATATGCATTTTAGACGAACATTATATAGTAAGCATTGTATAGTAAGTATAGTAAGCATCGATGGAACTTGGATAAGACACGACAAGACATGGAAGAAATGAGATTCATCGGTTTTGTTTACTTTTTATTGTTCAAAGTTGGAAGCTTTCAGTCTTAAGGTATTTATTTAGAAAACACAAGAACACAGAAACAGGCTTGCGCTACACTTGCCTATTAATAGAATGAAAAAGAATATTTCCATGTTAGAAAAACGGAAATCTTGAAATATTTGTAGCATGAATCATAAGGACCATTTGCAAATAATTTCGTTGGGATGTAAATCGGTGCACGTAAATTCCGTTGCTGTCTGCGCACGGAAATTGAATCGTTCGAGAACCAAGCTGATACCTATATATAATTTTTAGCAATATATGGCGCACCGACGGTCCTCTTTAAAATGAAACTTGTCGCTATTCGTACCTATTCATACCAGACACCACTAGCAACTGAAGGAAATTGGATATTGACCTGTTGTTCGTTTGATTTTCGCTTCGGGTGCAGACAGCCAAGGAATGAAATTCCCTGCTGGTATGTATGTATTTTTCTCGATAGCTATAACTTGGGGTTATTCAGAACTAGAGTGAATAGGAACTTTCTAGGTTAGTGTGTTAAATCATAGTCTGTACTTCAGTTACCATGAAGTGAGTACATGGTTAAATGTTATCTCTTATTTATATATACTAGTGGTCGCCTGCTGGTCGAAATTCGACCATAATAAAAAATAATTCTTTGACATTTCTTTGGA
>DWGJ01001959.1:0-17504 GCA_018246895.1 Aspitha aspitha aspitha | reverse complement strand
TCTTATATCGCTCTAGATAGGTCACCTGGTGGTTCAAATGACCCATCAATTTTTTAACATGGGCTTGTAGTCTATCATTCCTTGGCCTAGAAAAGGATCGGACGTCGGGCAATGCGTTAATTGGACGCGTTATTAGCATGCAAAATGCGGGGCAAAATCAATACCGCATTAAAGTTCACTATGACTTATCAACTATTAACTATTTAACACATATCAATAATTAAATTATAAACAAATAAATAAACGTCATTACTTATAGTAATCTATCTACTATTGTGTGTTTAAAACTGTTTCCACCTTAAAGCATATATATACATATAAGGTCCTAGACAGTCGTTTTTACACATTTTGATGTTATTTTAATTATTTATTTGTATTTCTTTGACACGTTGCCAGGCCACGTGAAAGAGACGAAACAGAGAGAGTTATTCGGTGCACTTTGAAGGAGATTTTGATGAGCGTCGACCTGGATGAAGTTACCAGTAAGGCCATCCGGGGGCGGTTGGAGGACGACCTCGACATGGATCTGGCCGAGTACAAATCGTTCATAGACCAAGAAATGCTTACAATTCTCGGCCAAATGGACGCTCCCACGGAGATTTTCGATCATGTGTATCTTGGGTCCGAGTGGAACGCTAGCAACCTGGAAGAATTGCAACGGAATGGGTATGTTGCTGAGGGCCTACATTTTATTTAAGTAACTATTTTATGTAATTACCTTAATTTCATTTTTCTTTATTTATTTCAGCGTTAGACATATATTGAATGTGACACGAGAAATAGACAATTTCTTCCCTGGTATGTTCGATTACCTAAACATACGGGTGTATGATGATGAAAAGACTGACCTATTGAAACACTGGGATAATACGTTCAAATATATAAATAAAGCACGCAACGACGGCTCCAAGGTCCTCGTTCACTGCAAGATGGGAATTAGTAGATCGGCCTCGGTCGTAATAGCATATGCCATGAAAGCGTTCAATTGGAACTTTGAAAAAGCTCTGAAACATGTTAAAGCGAAAAGGAGTTGTATCAAACCGAACGTGAATTTTCTTAATCAGCTCGAGACTTACCAAGGTATTCTTGACGCGATGAAAAATAAAGAAAAATTGCAAAGATCCAAATCGGAAACCAATCTAAAGTCTCCCAAAATAGGATCAAAGATAGAAAACAAAATAATGGATCCAACTCCTTTAGTTCTAGCATTGACTGGATCGTACACGGGGCGGCCGCGCTCTTGGTCGCCCGACACCAAGCTCGCCTCCGAGCTTCTCCCGCCCACTTCGGTCTCCCTCGAAAACTTGGCGTCCGAAACTAGGCATATGCTGATGCCATGCGCGAGCGGAAGTTACAGCGTATCACCAAACCAAATCATTAGACTAAAAGAGGAGGGCGCCCCTTCGGTGAAACACATAGTTAATGAAATAGAGAATGCGTCTTCGAGCGACCGAAGAGACTTTCCGAAAAAATATCAACGGTTAAACTTTGGTAACGGTACTGAGGTGACTAGCAGTCGGTCGTCAGAAACGTCGCTAGGTGTAAATAATTTGATAGCAGAACCGTCATCTAAGCCTCCGCAATCCTCACCCTCGAGAAATTTAAGTCATAAATATTCACATTTAGATATTGAAACGGATAGAATCCACACGTGGGATCCGGGGGAAACACCGTGGCTGCGCGGTGAGGACGTACGAAATGCCGGTGATAGTGATAATATAGTGAAGAGTGACAGTGGTATAATAGACATAAAAATAAAACCCAATGACGCTTTTTATAATTCCGTAGATCGTAATATAGACTGTGACGACAGAAGAACCATAGACGATGATGCTCCGCCGCCGAGTCGACAAAGTTCGTGGAGCTCTTTCGACAGTGCAGTAGTGCCCGATTTGTCGCGCCACTCTTCCTGGGGCTCGTACGACACTCGCGCCGCTCGCCCGCAGGTCGGGCCCCGCGACGAGCCCAAACGCTCCAAGGACCGCCTCGACCGCCGGGAGGACGAAAGGCCCACTGAACCGCAAAAGTCCGCCTGCGATCTCGGCATTATCAGTGAGCACACGGAGGCTCGCGGCCGCGCGGCCCGTCCGCCCGTCGACATCGCAGCGAACGAGCGGAAGTTTAACGAAACGTGTGCCATACTGAAGGAGCTCGCGAACGCGGCGGCGCGGATGGAACGAGTCCGCGACCGCGGCGCGTCCACGTGGGGCGGGCGCTTGTCGGCCTCCGCGCCCGCCGATACGTGGTTGCGCGTGGGTCCTCGTCGGCGCCGACTCGCGGCCCACTCGCACGGGGACCTGCCTCGCGCCGCGCCGCTCGCGCTCGCCGCGTCGTCACCCGCCTCGCCTTCCTCTCCAGCTGGCCTCGTCAGCAACCTTAAAAAGGAATTCGAAGCGCGCTCCGAGTCGGAGCCGGCGCATCGATCTAAGTCGCGAAGTCGGCCGCCAGCGTCTCCGCCCGCCGAGGACTTGTCGGTGCGGATGCTGGTGGGACGCTACGACCAGCCGAGCCGCGCGCGCAGCGAGGCGAGCTGCGATCCGCGCGCGCATAGTAAGAAATGCAAACTGGCGCCGGAGGGCGAGACGCGCATGAGGCTGCGCAACTCGTACTGCGCGCCAGAGCGGCCGCCGGTGGCGCCCGTGGTGCCCACGGTGCCCACGGTCGTCGCGATCGCGCCCATCGACTATCCGAATGTAGTGGTTTCAACTGTGATGTCGAAAGCTCAAAATAAAAAACAATTGCAACATGGGAAGACCCACCCGTTGACGAGGCTCAACTTGAATCGGTCGAATAATAGATGTTCAAATCCTGTGTATAATACTATGTAGGAGTACTACTTTTTATTTATTATGAATTCTTGCCAAACTCAATATTTTATCTTTCTAGAGTTTTATATACTATTTACAAAATGAAATCACAGTGTATTTGTCTATCAAGTAAAATTGTATTATACAGCTGTTCGTGAGTAGAGAAATATTAAAACAATAAATTCGATACAATTGATGTACAACTTTTACGAGAGCTTTTCTTTTCGAAACGTTATTTGTATTTTAATACTCTTGACAATAAAATGATAAACATTCTATGTTAAAGATAGATATTATTTTAACCAAAGTCTACAATCTGTAATCTCTTCCCAGTAACGAAGGCCACGCGCGGTACGTTTTCAATCTCGCTTACTTTTTTGTTAATTTCTTGTACTTTTCGTGGTTTTCTTCTAATGGTTCCAAAGTCAAAAGCGTAAACAGCGCCGGGATTATTTCTTATCGAACATTCTGTCTGTAAAAATAATGTCATTTTTATCTGTCCTCTATCTAAACGGATTTGTTATTAACATAATATTTATTTGTTTGAAATAGTCGATTGGAATCGCCTTGAATAATTTGTTAATTCGAATATTCGCACACGCCTATTTATTAGGATACCAAATACTAACTATTTTCATATTTATGTCAACAACACGCAACATATTGGAGTCTGAACCACCGCACACTATTAAGTTTGTCTGGGGCACGAGCTTCCCACAATAAAGCTTCGAATGATAAATGTCTGGTGATATTGTTTCTATTAATTTACATGACCCGTAGTCCCATATCTGAATGTTATCTTTTTCTTGCCAGCAGCATGTTAATATCTGAAACAAAAATACATAAACTTTTTATATATAATTTTTAAATTATTTAGTACATAGCCTATCACAAATGTGTTAGTTTTAGGAGTTTTAAAGATGTGTTTCTGGCAAATTGAGGCACTAGACAAAATGTACCGAACATAGCTACAACTATATAACAACCTCTTACACTAAACTTACATGTCCATGACTGGAACTAATTATACGTAGTAGTATCAGTAATTGTAGCATTTTTGTTTCGATATTAAATTAACTGCAGTAAATATTCATGATTCTGACATTTATATAGACTACCTTTGGTTGATATTACAGAAAAGTACAGGACACAGGAGCAGAGTTAAGTACAGGAAGAATTTTAATACCTCAAAAGATAGAGTAACACGAAATAGATACGATACGATAGTAAGTGACGAAAAATACGCAGCTGACTTGAACATTTGCAATACAAATAAAATTATTCATTTATTAGCGTATGTTGCAGTACAGCTATTCTCTATGGATTTGTATAAATGTTATATTAAATTTCACATCACAATTACCCACCTACCCCACGGCAAAAATATTGATGAAAAAAATTTGGATTGATTAATAATATACATGCTACAATAAAGTTAAATCTACACTAAGTGAATACCTGCTTTCCAGGTTTATCGAAATCCAAACTCTCGCCACATATGTGTACTCCCATAAAATACCGCGTAGCGTACGGCTGTCTATCATCCCAACATATGACGGTGTCGTCCCAACCACCGGATATTAATTCGTGGTGTGATTTCGGGTTAAAAGCGCATGCAAATATTCTTGACGTATGACCATCAATTATATTCTTTCTTTGACTGAAATTAAACCGGACGATTTAGTAATTCCGATTTTTTTGCATGTCCAGTTAAATAGATCCTGAATACCTTGAATAGAAAGCTCTTTCTTGCGTCTGAACTTCTTCATCATACATGTTCAATTTGGCGTCGTCCCCATAAGTCACGAACTTGCTGTAGCGCGGATGATAACATAAGCCTAAAGTTTGTCGTTTCTCTCTTATTGTATAGAGACATTGGTCATACTTATATTTCCAACATTTAATACAGCCATTTACATCTAGAATAGACTTATTATAATTATAATAGTATGCTAGAGTAGAGTAACACCGCATGTTCCAAATTGATTGCATTTCAACGGGAACTATCGGTTGTGGATACATTGGAACACATAAGTACTAACATGATGATATTAACGTGTTGGTTATAGGATGTGCCTTGCTCACAGGACGATGTTTGATTCCAGTGACAGGACCAGGGTACGCTAGACACTCTTCATCGACAAGAGTGTGATTGCACTTTCCGGTATTGCAGTCAAAGAGTCTGATAGTTCCATCAATAAAACCAGTAGCGATATCCTTAACGTCTTCTGTATATTTACAACACATAATGTCCTTATTCGTATCTCTAAAATAAAACACTTTAGGAATAAATTTCAATAAACAAACGCGATAAATTAAATGACAAACTTACATAATAGAGAGCACATTAACTTCTCCGCGGTAAATTTGATTTTGTTCATTGTGAAGTAAACGATGCTCAATATTAGGTGTGCTTGTGTGTACAGTCACGATTTCTTTAGTTACTTTATTATCTTTCATTTGAGTGTTTACAACAGCAAAACTTTTTCTTGCTGCTTTCATACTAGAAGGTGCCATGGGGCCAGCTACTATCTTCCTCTGAGGATCCATAAAACTTGATAAATTTAGATATGTTAGTCATTTCCGTATAATTATCCATTAAATCTGTCTAACGTAACCTCATAAAATGCACATATTATATAGATGTCAAAAAAACTTCTGCGTATGTATATGTATGTCAATATTCTGCAAGGTTTCTTCTAGTTTTTGTGCCATTAACAAAAGTAATTAATGCGTAGAACTTGTAGTAACCTTTTACGTTAAAGCAATTACTTTTTACAGTTTAATAAATATGGACTGTTTCGGTTTCACAATAATCTCTTATATAGCGAGAACTCTCTTGTTGGAATAATTAATAATTAATTGAAACCGAAATAGTGTTTACTACCGCTTTTTGTGTGTTGCGGTGTTGCCACGCTGCAAGAAAAGACGCGACCGCATTTAATGAGTTAACAGACAACTTCGTTATGTGTATTTCTAGAGAATACGTAGGTCGTTTTCAAAAACAAGTATATTAATATACATAAAAACTATATTTAAAATTTGATATAGTCATTACTTATGTTTGGGTTCAGGTTGTAGGATACAATACAGCGAGAAAAATTCGTATTTTCTAAAGCAAAATTCACGTGTAAGTCACGTCTATATCCCATAGGGGTAAGGATTTATAGCGACTACGATCCTGATAAACTTCCTTTGCCTCTTTTCGTTTAATCTAATGAATAGACGCACACTGGTATACTGACATAAACTTCACAAAATAATAGACCCATTATGACGTTTCTCATTCAGAATCATGAAGTAGCTTTGTATGAACATGAAACGGAAACCGAAATGACGACAGTTTTAAATAAATACACAGTTATTGGTATTAAGCATTTCACTTAAAGTTAATATTTTTCCAAAATTTATTTAAATTTCTCCAAAAAAAACAATTTATGTTGCACTGTAAAATTTTATAGGGGATGGCACAATGTTGTATTAGTCGGCATGTAAAGATGGCTTTTTTCTTATTTGAAGAGAGTAGTAAACGAGCGGCCAGCAGTCACAAGTGGCTGCTGCCGCCCATGGTAGTTATCCTGTCAGAAGTCGGTCACACGCGTTGCTACTCCTGAGGACTAAGATGGTAGCCTCTGGCATACAAGTGGACCGGCAGCCACAATGAATCTTGACCAACAAATGTATTTGATGGTGGATACTAGTGATGTAACGAATATTCGTATATTTTTAACATTATTGCATATTAACATTTGCAAAATTTCTACGAATTTTTTGCGAATATGATTATTCGAAAAAAACAATTTGAAGATAATAATACATTACAGTAGATTAATAAAAATCAAAATCTATTCATTTCTTTTGTTTTTTTAATACAAGAAAAATTACCTCGTATTAAAATTATTAGTCTCCACTTTGTTATTTGGAACTATTTATTTACTTTATCTCGGGCAATGAAGCCTAACAATTAAATTTTCATTAGGTAGAATTTAAGACAAAATACGCTATAGACAATTGGCGCTAATTTAAACCAAAACTGAATATTCGCATTCGCGAATGTTCAAAAAATGACATTCGTTAATCACTAGTGGATAGTGAATAACGGTCTGCGTGAAAGTGCTTATCCTACTACGAATATTACCAAAATGTAAATACAGTTGCTCCACTTATATGTAGATGCGTCATTTATTGTCAAATACTACGCACCGCTTTTGACAACATGTGATATTGATAGAATTGTAAAAGATAAATCAATAATGAAGAATTTGTAAATATAACAATACGGGGAACGGGGCACGCGGAATATTGTGCTATTCATTTAGCTGTAAGTCACTACTAGATGATGGTACAGTTGGTTTGGAAGTTCGCCAGGAAGAGCAGTCAGGGCTAATAATTTTGGAATGGCCAGGCTAAACTCATGATGAACAGTGAGCAGCAGCAACACAGCGTTAATTGCCTACCGGGTATAGGGAATTTGTTTTTTTCTTAAATTCCATCGGGATTTAATAATTGTATTAAAACAATCCTTGCATTATATTATCGTTTCATTTAAACAACAAGCTTTCAAACTATATTAAAACAGTCCATGGTATAGTTGAGCGAAATAAATATTACCAAAAGGGAATACTTTATATAGAATTAATTAAACCATGTCCATTTGTCCTTAGAGCTTTAAGTACTTTATTCAATAAAATCAATGCAGAGACAAAATTACAATTCAATAGAATCAATAAAACTGGTGTAGAGAATATGTCTCAAACTTTTTACAATACATACAAAGTTGTACATTTCTTGCAAGTTAATATCAGTCATCTAGTGACAAATTTCCAGTGCAGTGTAACATTTTTTAATATAATAATATTTGTAAATATAGAATTGATTTATATAGCATCACTTTAAGCCATAGCATGCACAAAAACACAATTTGTTACTTGGCTAGCTTTATTATTTATTTTCATTAAATCTACATTTACAAACGTTTTATTATATTTGTCACTATATAACCCATCCCACATATTCCCGAGATACACCATTACATTTCATGATAACGGAGTTACACGCGGGTACACACAACTAAAATTGGTTTGTTTTAAATTACACAACTTTTTGGAAGATTTCATTCGTAAGTATTTTTAAGTGAATAAGAAAATTGCAATTGTATGACTTGATAAATTTTCATTTCAATTCAATGGAAGACAAAATATTATGATTATTATTGCAGAGTACCCACTATAATATAAAAGTGTTAATTGGTAACTAGCGCTAGTAAAATAGGGCTGTGAATGCTATTAGCAAATATGAAAAACTTATTCTACTTCCATTATTGCAGGCACATATCTATAACACTTTGAATCATAACGGCTATAGTTAGAAAAAATACATGTTCAGATATTGTATAGGAAATATTTATCAATATTTCTACATTTTTACAGCCAGTTACCGATGCTTAGCATGCCGTTTATTTGACCCTATTGAAAGTACAAGTAAATTGTTATTACCTACTAATTTATCTGTCGGCACATGAAAATATTAAAATATACAAATCTCAACGCACTCTGAAATAAAACATTATTAGCTTCAATATGTTCGTGCTAATGCAAAAAATATTGTCTGGTTACATTTCATATTGCTTATGCCATGTGATAGTAGTTTTGTATTCGTCAATAACTTGTATAATACTCTGATGGGACACATCTTTGTATAAATATCTAGACTCTACAAATGAAATTGACTTCTTATATTTGAAATTAGATATAAATTATATATTCTGACACACAAAACACTTGACATGAAATTACATTAGGACCAAAAGACCCAGAATTAAAACGTTAATATAACAAACAAAACCACGCCAAAACCATACAATTCAAGCCAACAATATTCCTCAGTTCCCAAACAAAATTATGCTATTCAACAAATGAATAGGTACCCCCATATAGTAATATATTAAAAACCTATAGAGCGGCATTACAGGTGTACAACTGTTGCAGATATTTGTCTTGTAAATATTTTTACCTACATGCTAATGTTGGTGTTCACAAATACCTATAATTTCTGTATCCTATATACGGGAAATGCAATT
The DNA here is from genome assembly GCA_018246895.1 of Aspitha aspitha aspitha. Lineage (NCBI taxonomy): Eukaryota > Metazoa > Arthropoda > Insecta > Lepidoptera > Hesperiidae > Aspitha > Aspitha aspitha. The sequence continues at coordinate 8,618 of DWGJ01001959.1, read as the reverse complement.
ATACTAACTACGCATAGCTATTGAAATCATGCAGTTAATGAACATAACTATCACTGAAAACCCGACATCTCCAGACTTTATTACGCATCCCTACAGGAGCAGTACACTATAAGAAAACGACAGTCAAAACAATTCGGCATTATTTAATTAACGTTACTTATTGGTACCCCTTTCATGATATACCTATGGCACGAGAATAAGCAAACAAGAAACACTTGATCGTGTGTGTCAATATCCCACCATACTTACATACGCAGTTTTTTTTTGTTTTAAAAAACTTAAACACCTGTCTAATACATTTTTTAATAATTTAACAATTGCGTTGTTTTTTAAAAACCAAATAAACTGACGAGTATCGCTCCTTTCACCGGTCAATGCATGGAAATGGGAATTGTTTTAACTGATATAAATATAGCTGATTTAAGCCATATATCCGTATCGTCAATAGATGTTTCTTAAATTATGTAAAACCGCTCTATAGATCCCATATTTTTGCAATGCGACAATGTACATAATCCATGTGTAGGTTTTATGTATCCTACACGTGATTAAAATATATTATTTTTTGGTAACAACGATTCAATAACGAAGTCTATATTATTCAAAAAAGCATTAAGTCTGCGAACTCTGCGCTTTAGTTGGGTAAATATTGATAAATAATTTTTACATCAGTGATTTAGAATAAAGAATCCTACCTATGTATTTGTTATAAATATTGAAAACAAATTTAAAAAATGGTAGAATACTACTAATACCAAGGTTTTGACTTGAGACAGACACATACCTACTTACTTAAATATTATAGGTATGTACGGATTTTATTCTCATTACATTTACGCATCACAGATATTTTTAGTAAAATTACTTCATCGATTTGGATACGGATTATTTACTCGTTAATTAATAAATGATAAATTAAGCAACAATAGATCATTCCACATGTATTACAGACATGGGTTCTACGTTATTACTATAGAATGGCAGTTAGCAAGTTCCAGTACACATAATTCAAATTCTAATCAACGCAAAATTGAAAACGTGGCCGACAACATTTACATAAAAGACAATAGATAACAGTCGCTGTAGATAATATACGTATAGTACAAAAATATGTTTTTGGTGTTCACCTCTATGTAATAGAAAAACAATAAATAATTTTTCCCTTATTTCTTACATAACACAAACTAATAAACAGCTTTAAGCTAAATTCATTTTATTTTATTTAAATTATAATTCAAATGTAATGCTGCTCTTTATTTACATAAAATCTACTATTAATTTTAGTAGAATATGAAGAGCAACGTTGATACCTACGACATTTTAAAATTCGGGTCAGCTATAGAAAGAAGGAAATATATAACACTCAAAATCTGTAAAGCAAAAATATTGTATTATGTACTAGACACCACAAAAATTCCAATGTATTAGTTTTCACCAAATAGTTAAAATTCGACCACAATTTTATGATAGCTGAAGAATGTTCTTTTTCCGTTTTCTTTGATGTTGTTAATTAAGCATTGTGGGTCTGAATTTTTTATTAATTTAAAAGGAAATTATTTGTCAAAGGCGAAAAAGGACTGATTGGTACTGTCTTTTTCTATTTATAGTGTAGACATGAAAAGTAAATTTGTATATCGTTCTCCCTTTTTACACTTAAATGTGTAAATTACTTTGAATTAGGCTCAACCTTATCTCATTAAAATTTTTCTAAATTAATAAACTTATTTACTGTAATGAAATTTCCTAATGATAGAACTCACAAATGGGGAATAATTAACATCACAGTATTTAACATTAATCTGTTGCTTTTCATTCCAACACCTCAAAAAAGGCACTGTCTAAAACGGTCATGAAAAATTTGTCAAAAAATATTAAATACTCCTAATATTATAGTTGTTAACTTGTGTTGATGAAATTCAACACCACATACTCAGCAGACTGTAAATAATTTTTCCTTAAATTTCAAAACATATTAATAAAAAGCTTATATTTATGGCTAAATGTCATGATTATTTACATGTGCTCATTAGCACATACTGAAATATCGATAATAATGTAATGGTTGGTGTAGATAAGCAGTGGTGTAAGATAGTAACACATGTATGGTGGTACAACACATTTTTGTTACTTTGTAAATGACCGAGTGTTAAACATTTTCTTCTCTAACATACAGCTGAATCACAATTAGATGTAAAGTTCCTTCAAATGTGCCAGTATCATATAATTATGAATGTAAGTTTACGAATAAAATATTGCATAACTTAAAGCTGGTTCAGCTAACAGGAATATATTAAAAACAAATCAAAACGATTGCGCATTCCTATCAATAGTTAGTGATGTCATAATAATAATAATGTCTACCATCACTGGACCCCTCATTCTAAACCATTAAACTTTGATTGCGTTTACTACTGTTTTAAGGAGACTTCAAGATATAATTTAAATTTTCAACATTAATATAAATCGTGAGGTCATGTAGGTACTACTGTAGTTATTGAATACTACTCTATAATTACACTGTGTTACTCATTCTGGTAGTATTTACAGTCTTGTATGTTTGTACAGACATCTTTTCACTCTTAAACCTGTAATTGATCTAACTTTATACCTAGGTACCCATTCAATAAACAATTCCACTTCGCTTAGTCACAAAAATATTCTACCCATTTATCTCGTCAAAAATAGACATCTATCCTCATGTTAAGCCACATATACCGAGGAAACATACATAATAAATTTATAATAATCAACATTATTTGATAAACAATGATAACAATCAATAGACCTCTATTTTCTCTATACAAGTATGAACGCTCAACAGTCTGTTGTAACCTATTAATGTACAAAAGCACAGTACACTTAATCTATGATAGGTACTTACAGTTTTCAAGATGTCCAATTATTACATTTTATTATAAATATGACTACAATAATACATTAAGCAAATTCAAAATTCATTACATTAACAAAAAATTCAATGACTTACATTTATTATTAAAATTTATTGCTTTTTTGTAAGGTACTTGTATATTCTAATTTTGTATATTTGTTCAATAGCGCCACAAGACCTCAATTATAACACCAACATAATTTTACAACACAGACTCTTAGTTCTTACAAGTTGTGTGATAATATCAAAATATTTACATGGTAGATGTGCCAGAGAAATATGCAAATCACTGAATAAATTGTGTTAATGATGGTAATGAAACATTTCTAATTATAAAATTAGCTAAGCAATATAATGTCATAATTTGTCAAACTGTAAACAATCAGAAAAGCTCTTTCATATCTGCACTACATTACTATGTAATTAGTTAATGGGTTACACACTATTTAAATTAAAATTACTTGGAACAAAGAAAAAGCACACCAACAATTATTTCAATATTATAAATATAGATACTCTATCTACATTTCAAATGAATGACATCCATTTGAACCACTCCATTACAACGATAAAGATTTCAAGAAAAACAACATAACACAAGCAATGACATAATAAATTAATTAACATCAGTAGGAAACCACTTGTCACCCACAGAACAACCCATATGTATTGTAGATATAGACAAATAATAATTATCTAATTCTCGCTACAATCACAGAAATTATTGTGAGCTTATCAAATCAGACACTGGATCAAACGGAGTGGCCTTGGGATTGGTGCCTCTGTCCCCATTGACTAGAAGGTCCCTGAGCAGAATTACCTTGTTGCATCCATGACAGAAAGTTGGGTGGTGCAGGTGGAGCTGATGATGCAGGACCTGCAAATGCTCCTTGCTCTGAGCCCCCAGATGGCATGTTATTGATTAAACCCCATCCCGCTGCCTGATTTAATGCTGCTGCCACTAAGGCCTGGTTAACTGGCAATCCTCCCATTCCCAATGGCATGGTGCCTCCTTGACCCTGTCCACCTCCACCGGCCACTGCAGTCTGGCCGTGTTGACCAGACATACTCAAAGCTTGCATATTAACCATATCCATGTTACGGCTACTCCAAGAATTATTGTTTGAAGCATTGTGTGGGTGACCTTCTTCATAATTTCTGCTTGGCAAATTACGTTGATTAGCTCCACCCTTGTTCTGTTTGGGTGAAGCATTTGATACATTAACAGAAACACCTTTAATGATGTGGTCTTGTCCACATAAACTTTGTGCTACTTCTGGATCCAAGAACGTAATGAAACTGAACGCCCTAAATGGTTTTGGGATGAAGACGTCTGTCACTTCACCAAACTGAGAGAAATATTCTCTTAGATCGTTAGCCGTCAGCTCTTCAGTGCAGCGACCGACGAAGACTTTACACGGCATTGATGTCACCGAGCCTTCCTTCGAGTTAGGTATCCGCACGTCACACCATCGCCCGTCAATCATGTGTCTTTGCGCCAAAACTCTCATTTGAGAGGTATAAGATGAAAATCGAATAAAAGCAAATCCCTTGGACATTCCCGTTTTAGGATCTCTTTTAAGCTGTGCCATTAACACTTCCCCGAATTTCTCAAAATATTCCCTGACAGTCTGTTCAGTTGCTTTCCATGGTAGACCCAGAACTATTAAATCGGAACACAGATTATCGTTTCTTTTGTTCTTGGACGAAGAAATTTCAGAGTTTTCACCCGATTTACGTTTATTCTCCTTCGGAAAGCTGCAAATGTATAACTGATTGCCCCATCCTTCTGGCGGAGGATACAACCTACCATCTCTTAATCTTATTCCACGAATGTTTTTAGTATCAGGGTGTCGATATCTCAGACCACAACATCCAGGAAATTGTGCTGAAACTGTTGTTAACATTAATGTTCCATCTTCTTCGATTGGAAGTTCTATGGGTTCTTCGTTTTCATCTTCGGCCACGGGCAAATACTCGAAGGACATTATTTCTTAGTCATGAACAATATTTAAATAATAATTGGTAAAAATAAACACAGATATTACACTTAAGATTAAAATAAAACTGTACAATCCCTATTTCTTATAAATATAAAATTGTTTAAACGTCAGCCACGGGTTAGGAACCCATTGCAATTTGCTAGTTGAAAACATAGTTAGACTAAATAAATTTGATAATATAACCAGATAAAGATAAGGAAAATTCCTTTCTGTACATGTATCAAATACACTTAGTCACACTATACTTATAGACAAGCAACTTTCTAAAATTGAAGTTACAACATGAGTGTTACTAGGACTTAAATTTGTTTCTTTTTATATACGGTTTTAAATTCCCTCTTTTTCCCAAAGTGAACAAATAATCTTATTGGCTTACGGTATGAACCTATCCAATGCCAACTTCCTCAATATCCATGACTTGATCAGTTACATTCTAATAAGTATCAATGCTGAGACCTTGCTTTGGTTACTTGCTTGTTTGGTTGGTTTGGTTCGGTAGATCGGGGAGCCAGCCTAAAATGTGTCCATCGGATAAATCTCTTTTCTGATGTGTGATTGGTCAAAGAGAAGTTTAGATCTTTAGATCATCATCTACCCTCACTTAGTATTTGTGGGATACTCGCCTACACAGATCTGACTATGGCTCCCCTGCTATATATATATATATATATATATATATATATAATCTCTATGGTTCTTGGAGTGTGCTCGGGAACAAAGCATAAGGTTAACTGGTAACATTTGAAACAAGATTATAATTTTAGCACTTGTAAAACTGTATTGGCTTTTACATTATCTAGTGATGCTAAAATATTGATTAGATTAGTGCACTTAGTACTTCGTCTATAAAGTCACTTTTGTAGAATATTACATATTTAATACCTACTAAAAAAATGAGTATATGTGCCAGCACTAAATGAAAGCAGCTCGAGCTTCATGAACAATGAATTGTAAATTGATACTTAATTACTCGATTCACCCATTTTTTGTTTATCTAATATCTGACATTTAATTTGAAAAAGCGTACAATAAGCTTCCTAAAGTTATCTTTGCTATATTTTCATTCTGGAACGAGAACCGTAAATGCAATAATAATCCCCACATATAAAAATAATTTTATATAAAATCGATAATTGCCTGATTACTATCGGAGCGGTAAACTAGAGCCTATTTCATCGATATGATAAATCTATTTTATAGATAGCAGTTAAAATTCTTGATTTTGTGTGTCTCTGTGGACATAATATAAACGTATTATATTTGATGCATTGTTTTTAAATGTATTTAGCTTTTGGATTGCATGTACTATGACGATTTATTTGTTCTGTACTTTAAAATATCGGAATTGAAATTCGGCTATATCTTACGTAGATAACGCTTTGTAATTAATTTTAACATAACCTGCATGTCAATAGCCAAACAAAATTCGGAACTTTATTGTGCTCTAGATGTATAGTGACTTATTTTGTTGAAATGTGATATTGCTTAAAGTAATTTTAGTGGGTCTTTTAAATTTACTATGGATGATGACTCTAAAGATTTCAGGAAAATTAAACCACAACAAAAGTTTTATAAACCTGGTAGTGGTCCTCTTAGACGATCTAGATATGGCTCAGACGCTAAGGCGGACTCATACTATTTAGAAAACGGTCATAGAGCGCGAGATCAGAATTTCTATGGTTCGCAAAATTCTGTTAATGGTGAAACATTGAGTGACAATTCGCGGGAGCAATTAGCGCCAAATAGTCGATATAAAAAGCCAGAACAACAACTATATGTCCCTAGAGCTGCGGACTCTTGCTTTGACGTTGAAAAACAGCCCAAGTTGTCAGGAAGAAGTGATCATTCTAGTCAACACAGTAATCGAAAAATGTCTAACAAGGAAGATAAACATGGATCAAGTGGTACAGGGTCATATTCCAGGGGCACCTCTGGAAGGGATTATCATTACAAAGACGGAACCAATAATGATATAAATTTTAATAGACACTATAGGCAAGTCTCAGAATCAAGGTCTATCTCACCTGCCCATTCTATTCAAGATAACAGTTCTGTCGATCGTAGGAATCATCGAGACAGCAGGAGTATGGAAACATGGGCGGGCAGACAAACATCGGGTTCTGGGGGAAAACCTCCATCAGGAAGGCGAAATTCGGCAGGCTATCCTAATGAGTCTAGACCAAAACACATTATTAATTTAGAAAATATACCACCACGATTTAGAAAAAAGTTTTTAGAGCAATCAGGTCACCATAGCTTTGAAAGTGTTGACCAATTAAACAGAGACAGATATAATGTGAATCACATGAGTCAATCGGCTTATAATCCAGGCCATTTACATAATTCTAATGCAGGGTTGTCTCAAACATTACCATCTAGGGGCAGAGGTAGATTAAGGGACAATGAACATTTTGACAGAGAAAAGTTCTTACATTCATACATGAAGAATAATGATGTTCAGCTTTCAAGGAGGTCTACACCTAGCAGTTCATATATCAATTTATATGATCCTGGTACTTCTATGGATAAATATATGATTGAGAAGACTACACAACCCGGAGATAGTGTGTATGAAAGTCCTGGTGAAATAGATAATAACAGGGGTGAGTTTGTGGGGTAAAATACATAATAAAAATTTGTAATAATGTGTAAACAAGTAATTTTTCTATTTCAGTCTCCAATAATGGAGTTGGTGATGAGGAATCAAATGTTAAGGAATCATATGACAAGGAAGATGAAAATGAGGAGTTACACAATGACAGTGAATCACTTTCACACATTTCTGCCAATCTCTCTGATATGACAAATCTGGTAAGACTAAAGCTTATTTTTAATGATTATTTATTGTCGTTCTAGCAGGTGTGTTGTTTACTTATGTTTTGTGGTCAAATTGGGGATGGTCAAATACATAGTAAAGGATTGAGAACTATAAGAAACAAGTAGCTGATACCTGCTGCTTCCCCTGTGTGTTGTTTATATGTCGTACCATTATTGAGTCCATAACACCATCTGAAGAGCTTATTTGCTTAAAATATGTTTTCCTCTGAAAATTCGATGTTTTTCTATGCAAAAGACCAGCTTGTGTCACTCTTCAACCCTTCAGCTCTTTACTTTTAAAAAATCACAATGATCCAATGATTCGTTTTGCCACAAAAGAAGGGCGAACAAGTCCTCTTTCGCAATTATATTACTAGTATGTATCTATGGATATTTATTTTGAATAAAAATGTTATTGTTCTAATTTTTTGTATTGAATTGAAATTTCATTCATTCAACCAATTGTATATTAGGACTGGACTGAAGAAGTAGAAAAAAATATAAAACTTGATGACATGTGTGAAAGTACAAGTTTTTCACAAAACATAAGGCCATCCATACCTCAAGAGGTAAGGCCAATTGAATCTCGCGAATCAAAAAGAAGTGGAAAATCACGTCGCAGGGATAAGAGGTAAATTAAAAATGCAGTTATGTATTATATACATATCTCTCTCTCTTATATGTATAAAAATCCCGTGTCACAACGTTCATTTTCGAAAATCTCTGAAACAACTGAATCGATTTCAATTTTTTTTTTATAATCTGTAACCAACTCCTAACAGGACTGTAGGGAGCTGACTGTTAGTGTGAATTCAGTTAGTATAGGTGTTCATAAGAATTAGTTGGTGAGTATTCTTTAGTAACAGGACTGCAGGAATGGGAATGTTAGTGATATTAGCCCAGTTAGT
>DWGJ01001958.1:0-17508 GCA_018246895.1 Aspitha aspitha aspitha | reverse complement strand
TCTGGTTGTCAATGTCAAACAAAAAGTCCAAAGAAATGTCAAAGAATTATTTTTTATTATGGTCGAATTTCGACCGGTAGGCGACCACTAGTATATGTTAATATGTAAAGTACATAAACGAAACGCAACATGAACCGCAGAGCCTAAAAGTAGTATACATAAAACCCGCACGCGGTCATATCGTATATACTATTAATCAATTGTTTAAATTATTGAATAGGACTACGGCTGTCGGTCCTGACCCTCGGAGAGGTTCGTTTACGATCGGTCTGTTTATCTGCACTAGCCGGTTATTCTCGAATTTTCTTTGAAATCTTCACGTTTCCCCACCAATTTTGGTGTCTGTAGCGTGACTGTAAGCCTTTCTACATCCACTGCTTGCCATTGCTAAAATTGCTGAAATTGCAATTGCTGAGAGTATCCGCATACTCTATATGGGGCAAATGGGTATACGCATTGTAGCTTATGAGATCTTAAACAGGAATATTGTTTAAATAGTTTTAAACACAAATATTTTTTAAGATATAAAATTCTGTAAGTAATTGGTGAGATTGCAATTTATTTTTACTTCGCTGTTGATTGTAAATGAATCTTAAAGTTGAGTAATACATATTTGTAAAATATTAACATTTCAACAGAAGTATTTATTAGCTATCAAATTTCGTGTCCGTAACTCTGTCATCGTTATCTGTAACATAAACGTTTATCAAAGTAAGAAAAATAGAGATTCTTCCTCAACTTTCAGAGTGGTTTGAATAAAAAGAGCGTAGTCAGTTTTATAGCTCTAGGTAGAGCGAATTGAAGTCCGGTTGTAGCTAGTAGTGAATAATATATTATAAATGATTGAACAATAATATCCCCAGTCCGCGTTGACCCTTGGCGGTCGGGCCGGTTTACGAGCGCAGACCGTCAGTTATCTAGTCTACCGTAACACTAGTTCTGCGACGCGGGTTTGCTTGTTATATCAAAGTTTTCTCTATAACAAAGATAACAGTTTTGTTTATAGATATAACTTCACGCCTTCCCAGAGCAATAGGCAGAGACTATAGATTTCTACCGTCCTGAAAAAGTTCATTAATCACTTGAGCACTTCATAGTAATGAAGTAGCTTTTTGAAATCCACTTGTCTGGTATTGAGGTGAGTTTGAGTTCGATTCCCAGCTTATACAAACATTTGTTTAATTGGCACACGATTTATTATGTTTGACTGTAAAATATACGTATATATAAAACTATCAGATGTTGATAGTAAATAAATATTCCGTTAACTTTTTCTCAAGTTTATCATCCATTTTTATTTCCTCTCGCTTTATCTGTCAAAAAGTATATCAGAATAATTTTAAATGGCCTCGGGTGTCGACTCTGTGTAGGTATTTCAAAGCATTACTTCACGTTAATTCATTTTATCATACACGAATACATACAACCTAACCGACAATTACACGTATAAATAAAAATAAAAAACATTTAACACAACAACGGAAATTCCTTCTTTTTTTATACGTATCTTAAAATATGCCAATATTTCGCGATTTCACGTTTTTCTCCCCAGAGATACGCGTCAAGGGGTAGGATGGTTACGTTCAAAGGCTTTATGTCGGAAAACATTACTGTATACTCTTTCGTTACATTAACAAAATTTGCAATATAACAATGCAAACAACCAGCTCTACGCCAAAATGTGACGTGATATTAAAATGTGTTAGCAATAATTATTATATTATGACGAGAATATGAAGTAAATACGATTTATTATTAAAAGTAAACTAATACTTCTAAATACAGCGACCATTGATAAAAATGTAATTTAGCTCTTCCAATAGAACATTAGAAATAGTAAAGAAATACGATCCCGTTGCATAAAATACCTACCTAAATATCGACTAGTGTTAAGAAAGTATAAAGATAATTCATTTTGACATAAACAAATCTACTGCAGCTAACCTAACCCCAATCCGGTTGCCGCATATGTGCAGTGGTTAATTTATGGGCTCTTTGACTTGGCGCAGGTTTGATCCCGTGTAATAACGTGTTCCTTTATTTATGTTTTAGTTACGGACGCTTTTGAAGGAGGGGAAGAAATGGTTTAAGTAATTCCATTTTAAAATACAGCGCGAACACAATATTGCAAGTATGCTGCTCTCATTATAATTGCATATATTGGATTTTTACTCAACTTTAAGTCTTGATTACGATTTAAATATTTTTTTTTGTTTTTGGTTGCTTTTGTTACTATAATTGTATCGTTTGACGGGCAATGATAATCGTATAAGTGAATCGTCGTGGTCGAGTGGTTAGATACCCTGAATGCAAAACCGGAGGTCGTGGGTTCGATTCCCACCCAGGACAAACATTTGTGTGATGAACACATTTGTTTGTTCTGTGTCTGGTCACAATAAAAATATCTATATAAGTACTACATATATCGTGTGTATATATGTATATTTATCAGCTGTCCGGTCACCATAACACAGGCATTAACTTGCCTAATTTGGGATCGTATAGCCGTGTGTGGAATTGTCCCCAGTTATTATTTTATTATTATTGTTATTATATGTATAATACGGGTAACTAGTGATCTGAATGTTACTCTCTGTTCAAATCCTGGCGCGCATCGAGTTACCAAAGTTAAGTGCCTTTTATAAAGGAAAAATTTAATATCATCAAGAAATGGGTGAAAAAATCATTGAAATTGCGCGGACACTCCCAAGCATATTTCCTTATCTTTAGTACCTAACTGTATGAAATGATGTATGATTAACTATTTACCCGGTACGGGTATTGTTTCGTTAATCTGTTAAGACATTATTAATCTGTTTATCTGTTTAACGGTTCTCTTGGTCACAAGCGTGGAGTTAAACATACATTCGTATTCCTAGAAATATTTTCAAAGAAACATTCAGTAGGAAATCCCCGACTATACATTTTAAACCTTTTATTGAGTCCTTGGAATGAATGTAAATATAAAACTATTTTAATATGTATTAAAAAGTTCCATGTTACTATTTATTGCCTGGTATTACTGGTAAAAAGGACTAATGTTAGACCTACATTTGTGACGTTCGTTTTTGAACACAGAATTGTCTTCAACACGGACTGTATGCGTTAGCAAGACACTTTAACCTATGTTCGTAGATAGCTAGCTTTGCTTATAAGCTTAGCAGCTTAGCTGTTGAAGAGGCACGTAAGCCAAGGTTTTAGTTTCATGTGTATGATTACTTTGTACATAGTCTGGATCTGTTTCACAATGGATCTCTTAAAACCTCTTCAGTTGTAAAATATGGGGCACAGTTTCTACCCACGCATTCGGTTATAATCTAGGCAACTTCTCACATAACAGTAATAAGGCAACTGATAAATTGCATGTATAGATTTTTATGTACAGTTCAGTACTACTTACTAATGTAATTTTTAATTTTCAGATACTGCGAAGGAATCCAAGCTGATTGTTCTAGCGACGGACTATGAAAATTATGCGATTGTTTACAACTGCAAATACGATGACAAAAAGAAAACTCATCAAGGTGAGAGGATTCGTAGATAAGGGTCTATGCGCACTGTTGGTAGACAAAATATTGATACCTTATCGCGCTACTCTTAATCACATCTGTCTTATGGAAACGAAACGGCTTACTATTTTATACCTATTGTAAACATTACTAATTTCAAGATCAAACATTTTTATAGTCATCATTAATCGGCTTCATGCGCCTTTATACCGGTAGATCGGGAGAAAAATAAAAAGCTAACCTAAAAATATTAATGAAATGATATAGGTTAGGTATACCTTATAAATATTTCTGTTTAGATATCTCCCGGTCACAAGTTCAGGAACAAATAATTGAGCATGAAAAAAAATCGACAATTAGGTATAATATTAGTAATTTTAATTTGTGAAGGACACATTTGGGTTTTTTACAAATGCTAGCAATTGACTGTAATATTTTATTAAGTCGATTGACTTATATAAATCAAACTATATAAAATATGCTTTTAGGTTATCCGATAATCTGTATACAACGTTGATACGGCGCCCGGCCCTTTTAAAACAATCGCAAAGATAATATTTCGTGATAGTCTTGTTACCGATACCGGAATTCCTTCACGTTCTGTGAAGTGGATTATAAAACATAACACGAAGGGGTCTGCTATGTACTATCGGTACTTTTTATGTTAATAATACAATTCTTATACTATTATAAATACTACTGAAATAATAATAAATACTAGTATTATAATGAGGTACAAATTGTTTCTTTGGAGTTAATGCAAGTCTAATATTTCCTATGTGGAAGCAATGTTTTCTTGCAATTTTCTTTTCCGCAGTCGAAGCTTTTCTGGGTACAGTTAATTTTGAGTTCATATAAGGTTCACTTGGGTTTGTTAGACAATTCTGTTGATGTATGGTAGAACTACATATTTATTTGTATGTCTACCAGGCTACAAATACGCACATCATCACTATTTTACTCAAAATTAGTTACGAAATATTACAAAAGATTATGATTATATTTTTATTTGATATATTATTACTATTTATATTTTATGTAAATGTATAAATCACATTGCAATGAAACACGTTGGTTTTAACGTGACCGATAATTTTATTTTAAAAAGATAAAACAATCGTACGAATATTCGATACGATGTATGGCGCAATAATGATAAATACCTATTTAATTCACTTATTAAGACACTTCAATATCAAAATGTTTCATATTTGTATAATTGCTTATAATTGTGTACCCAGAAATAATAATATTAATACCCATTATCATCTATAGGCAATTAATAAAAGGCGTTAAAATGCAATTGTATTGCAAACAAACGCTTTAGTTGAATCATTTGAAAGATTGAACAGCGATTTTAAAATGCGCTTTATCATTAATCGGATCATTTGGATTAGTGTAATTTTATTTCAATGAGATAAATAACTGAGATTGAATCCTATTTAAAAATTGTTGTAAAAAGCTTCACTCTCTCTCTAATGAATTATAATTACATTTTTTAAAATACTGTTGCGTGACCAACATGTTTATAACATGTTAAAATCGTAAATTGCAGATTTTGCCTGGACTCTAGCAAGAGCAAAAGCCCTGGAAGGTGAAGCGAAAACCGCTGTAGACAACTTCATCAAGAATACTACGGAACTGGATTCATCGAAATTCCAACAAACCGACTTCTCCGAAGAGGCTTGCAAGTTCAACAGCACAAGCCTCCTCACCGAACCCGGTGCGCCCAAATCATAAGATGTCGATGTATCCAATTTTATCTCCCATAGATCTGTATTTAGTGTTATAACTCAACTGCTTCATTATTCTTATAATTGGTTGCCTTTCTCAATATATTTCAAGTATGATAATATTAGATTTAGCTTGAAATATAGTGATGTTTCAAAAGTAAGCATAACATGTGCAAATCTATATAGGATTGTTGCCAAATATTATTCATTCTTCTCCATTCGCTTCTCCTTTAAATGGTTTATTTTCTATTTAAGTTGTGAAGGTGTTTTTTCCACCATTTTATTGATCCACTGCTGGACCGGGTTTCCTCTTATAGTGAAGGTCTAGATGCATTCTATTTCTTCAATTTTAAGGTTTTTGCTAACATCAGAATAAATGTAATCTCTTACTAAGTTTGAATCTCTATTTCGTTTTATTGTTTTATATTATCATTGCTAGAATAAAGGATTAAAGAATATATATAATATGTTTCTAATATCTACAGCATTATTGGCTGTATCCATTTATAATCATCTGCGTTTGTGATAATCTAGAATTAGTAGCAAGGGTTATTTATGATAACTATACTTATTAAACAATAAAGTGGATTTTGACTAACATGTGGTGTTTGAATTATAATGGCTTAATCACTCGACTTGTTCGTGAAATGTTAGTCAATAAATGTGTGAATGACAGGAATAATAGCACACCTGATTTTTATATGATGAAGCGATAGATTAAACTCACGCTAATCTGTATAGCAACAGTGATAGTATAATAAATTTTCTTTCACTGTCGGAACTCTTCTGGGAGCGTACTCGTATATGTTTGGTCGGAGATCTGGTACATCATCAACGTTCTACTTCAGCAGAAATATTGATAGGAGAAGCAATTACTGCCGATAGACTTCTACAAAACTTAATTCTGTTACCTTCGATGGTTTTAAAATGTAATTTGGTTTGAAAACCAAAATTCACTTTCGACAATCTGTAGTAGCTACACGAGACCAATTAGCACTACATTAACAAAATTGAACAGAATGACAAGATTCATTAGGATTGTGCAAGCGCAAAGAAATATTATATAAAAGCATTATTATGGTGTGAAATTAAGTAAAACGTGGTCATAATAGAATATCATTTATTATAAGGTCATTCTGAGACTTAATTTACCAAAAGTTGCTAGTAAAGAAGTCAGTTTCCATTTTCCTAGCGAAAGCGCAGTCAGCGTCTCCGAATTCCTTGAGGACGAATGATTGCCTATGTTCTGCTAACTCAGTGTATTTCGATAGAGTATCTTCTACATTCTTCAGAGTGTTTCCCTGCAGTTTCTCCTTTTTTCGCGACAGAACCCAAGAGAAAACTGTAATAAACGCAATTCTTTTTTAGTTAATGAGAGATGTTAATGCCTGCTTCGATTTATGCTGATCCACCAGTCAATTTTATGAGGACTACAAGGCAGTTTTATTTGTGGTAGTACCACTTAATCTTCAAAATATTACAGGACGCAACTAAGCAATAACTAGCATATAATATGTTATAATACAAATGTTATTATAACATATTATATTATGTATAATGACATTGGTGACGACTGTTTACGAGGCCAGGCTTTTCTGGTCATTAGTGATTAATCACTGCTATGGACGGCTGATTTAACGTCCGCATTTTAACGTTGTTTAATGTTAACCTCTGAAATTTTAGATCATAATAAGTTCTATGATCACATTGAAATAAATTAATTATAAGAACGGCTTTAGTTCTACTTAAATGTGAACTGAAAATATATTATTTGTGTAGAACGGCCTGTAGTTGGATGGTACGTGATAGCTGCATGGCATAGACACCTACGCACAAAATCAAACAGCATTGCTGGTCTATTTGGTATAATAACTTTTGCTGTGATAGTTCAGATTAATGTACTGAGCTTATACAGTTGTTTTGTGATAGCATAAACCAGTTACCGTAATGTGTGCGTTGCTTTTTCTTCAGAGTCTTGCACGTGTAAGCAATTGCGAAGCTATCGTAATCCGTCGATAATATGAAGAAAGGAAATTGGAGGACTTTATCTGAAAGAAATATGATTTCGTTAATTAATAATGCGACAATTTGCTTCAATTTGTTTTTTCCTTATATATTACTTTTCCTTATATTATACTTATTACTGTCGTAAATACTTTCTTATTCGTTTAATCCTTTTTGAAGCTGACTCAGAAACGATATCACATCAGAATTTCTTATAATAATGATATTTGATTATATTTTTAATTGTAGAATTTTATCAATGCAATACGCGTTGAAATTAGAATGATGATAAGAACATTTTACCTACGTCTTCTTTATCTACGAGTACGTTTGATCGAATTAAACAGAAATCTTTGACATTTCGTAGATAGAAAATACCATTCATTCGACTATGCACTCTTCTAATATTCTGGTATACATTCTGCTTAGAAACAGTTTTTAAATACTATAGAGTCTCTAGAGAATAAATCAGATACAAAAGCTACTCCCGGCTTACGTGGTAATCATATGCTATCAATTCCTGACTTTCAGTATTACTCTAAGGTCTAAGTAATCGGTAAGGTTAAGTTAGGTATAATATGAGGTTAAGCTTGTTATAACTCGAATAAATAAGAGAGTTGTATACTTCTAGTCCTCTATGAGTCTATTCTAGTCATCATAGAAAGCCCAAATATAAATAAGACTTATAATAGCTGGGTTATATACATGTTTTAGCTTACAAAGAAGATTATGTGACGACTTTTTTACAGTAGCCTCTAGAATAGTTTAATTTAATTGCTGGTTTTTTCTGCCTACATATTTTTCTGAGAATCAACGTATTCAAATACATCTTACCACCGTCTTCATGACTGACAATGAATTGGGCTTTAGTCCCCGCGTCAAAGGTCGGGTCAACTCTAGCGAAGTAGCTCTTCTGTGTTCTATTCCCCTGGTCTAAGTCCACGTAAGTCTCCCTCATAGTGTATCCGAGGTTGTCTTCCTGGAAGTCCATGGTGGCGCAATCGTAGATTGGCCGGCCATCGCTTGCGTATGACGCAACATTGTACCAAGCACCTGAAAACTAGAATAATAATACGTAATAAACATTCAACGCAAGGTATTAAAAAAAATTGTAAGCGACAATTTTGCGCATTAAGGATAGTTTTGGAGAGGAACTATAATACTTACATATGTAATACGAGTCGTAGGAGAAATTGACAGGCTTTGCTCGAAAACTATGACAATGTGTTAATTAAATAATGATTAAATTGTTAATTATGTGCAGTTATAAATGATTAATAATCGAAAATATCCTCAATACGCAAAAACCTAAATCTTAGTCATAGGGAAGTGTTAAAGAATATTATACCAGAGCATAATAGAATAAGAATAGATAAAAAGCTTACCTTAGTGTAATCCAAATTATCTTGAATTTTCACGTCGGGACATTCGCCTGGCAATGTGAATTCGGCCCCGAGTACGCAAGCCGAAAACAGAGCAGACGAAAAGAGAACAATCACATACATGGTCGGAGATTCAAAACAAGCATATCCAACGAATGTGTTGTGCCGAATGACGCCGCCGCCGCCTACACGATAATTATCCAATGAGATGATGACCCTTGTAAAGTCGTTTTATACAGAAATAGCCGGTAAATTGAACCGAGTGATCTTGTAGGGACATCGGGTATTGTACACGATAAAAGTATCGTGATTTTTCGTAAGAATTTTAGAATGAATAAAATATATGAAACATAAAAACTGTCTCATTTTGCAACTTTTGCTTTTTGTATACAAAGTTGTATGTATGCGTAGGTTCAAGTTTAACTGTGATAGAATTAGATGATATAATTGATATGCAGATTATAATTATAGACTGTTTATGTTTAGTTGTTTTGTCAGCACCTTTCAGTTTCTACAAAAGTGTTTAGGACTATTGTCGTTTTAAAATATAGATTGTTTTAAGGCGTCATCAGAGTCCTTTAAGATTGGTAATTCGTTGTTGACGCTTCTGGATTTGCAAATGTCCATAAGTTAAGATTGCCGTTTTGTCAGAAATTGTTTGATTAAAAATTTATTCCCAGAATAATGTTCACGGACTAATAAGTTGATTAACGGAATGAAGTTGATAAATGGGATATCAAATCGAAAGTAGGGTCGAACAAAAATTCGGATTTCAAAAATTAAATCAGTTGTTTTCCATTTTTTTATATTTGAATAGAGCAAACGTGCTGGCAGCAGTCACAAGTGGCTGCTGCCGCCCATGGACATCTGTAACCGATTCCTAACAAGGCACCACTTTGAGAACTATGGCGTCAGCACACGGCAGTTTTAGTACATTTAGTAGTATATTATATTATTTACAAATATAAAAAAAAATTCTTCACATAACTTAAATTACTATTATTCTGAACTTAAAATACTATTATCATTGAAGCAATAAACATATTGATAATATTTTCCAATGTTCATTGCTTCGAGGAAATGTGCCAGACAGATAATATCAATTTGTTGGAAATGATTCTTGTTTTTGCAAACAGCAGTAATTTTAGCTAACGAAATGATTTGAATTTCAATCAATGTTTATTCGATCGAGGCGCAGTTTTGTCTCGAGTCGGCATTTCATCACAAATTTAAAATGTGTCGTTATCATGTGATCAATATATGTACATATAATGTGAAAAAAGCTGAATACTTACATACATATATTTTTGCCAATATTGATACACAATTTCTGTTACATGTGTATAGATATCCATATGACGTTTCAACTTGCTTTTAGACCTCTTGTTATTCCGAAAGCAACGTATGTGACCGAACTTCAATTTTATGAATATTAGGTATATGTCTGTAGTCTACAGTGACTGCTTGATGAGTCTGATGAGTAGGATTCACGGTTCTAAAACAAGACGTACAGACAGCCTTATAAAAACGAGTATAGCGAGGATAAAAGTTTTTTACCTTTCTCAGAAGTCATTATCTCTTTAATGTTCGTGTTTGTTAATAAATAACAACGATAACCTTTCTCAATGAACTATTCTGGATATGTAACAATAACATGATTACGTATTGTTTCTCGCGGATATCGGACGTTTGCTAAGATGCTGAAAATTATTATATTTCTCGTTTGTTTCAACTGCGTTTACGGTTACTTCACGTTGAGAGGACGGTGTCCCGAGAATGTTAAGTTGCAGGATAACTTCAGATTGGCTGACGTATGTATTATTTTTCACATTTTTATAGTAACAATTGAGGTTTTATTAGTTTAAAAGTCATATAACTCTGTCAACATAAGGATGCGGTCACACTTATGTAGTAACTTATGTAGTAACTCTGCGGCAGGCAAATATCGTAACTTTAGGGTATATCGTTTAGATAAATTCTAATAAGTACAAATCTCTTACAATTTGCTGAGGTGAATTGGGTGGTATAAATATAAAATATGTATTTTATTTGGTGGTACTAAAATGTGATAACAATTGATACTATGTACATGTATATTATTACTTAGTATACTCAGAAGATTGTATCTAAGTAAGTAAAGTAATTGAAGTAAAAAATCATGTTTTTACATAAATTCTCGTAGATTGTAGCGAATAACATGATAAGGTATTTTTCAGACAGGTGCTTTGGATTATCGCGAGAGATAACGATGTTATGGACCGTATTCCCGTTGTAATAACTGTCTATTGCTGATTGTATGAAATTTAGTATAGAAATTTAGAATTAAAATTAGAATTAGAATTAGATTAGATTAGAATAGCAATTTAGAATTCATTTGTTACAATTTGGATTTGAGGGTTCGGAGATCAGCCGTCATGGCATAAAACAATTCGACGACCAAACCAACAATGGCGCACCGTTATATTTCAGTTCTACGGAAAATGGTACCAATCCTACCACTACTCCAGCGATGGTCAGCATATGAACAATTGTTCTGTCTCCGAGTTGATGACCAGGCCCTCGGGTATCTACCTGAACCAGTCCCGGGTCGACAGAGGTCTCTTCCATCGCTTCAGCATATCCAAAATCGACATACCTATTGACATCGAAGATAGCTCGAACATGGGTGTCATTTTTAATAACAAAAATTCTCCCAGGAGACGTAAGTATACATCCATTCGTTTTCTTATATCGTAAAGTAAGCTGCAAATATTATGAACTAAGGTTCCTAATACCTACACTCAATATTTCATTTCTTTTCAATAAACGAAATATTGAACAATTGTGCTTTAAAAAAATAGCTTATTTCTATTAATTCATCAGATGCTGTTTCCATGCAAAATTCATTTGTCATCTAGCAGAGTTTTTGTTGTTCATGACATAAAACTCCATAGCATTCCTTCCAACTGTAAATATTTCTGGTAACCATTTGAAAGCTTTCTGAAGGTTTCTTATGGTGCTGTATTAGGATACTGTGTTCTATGTAAATCCAATGCAGGTTGCATTTCTTATTTGTATAGATAGTCTAAAAGCAATCGTTATGTTTTGACAGTGCAAACAAGAAAATATTCATTCCGCGTATTGGCTACGAACTACAACTACTACGCGACCGTGTATACTTGCAGCTACAGTCCTCTCATTGATAAACATTTTGGTAAGTAAATCTATATTGAAGCCGAATTCTTTATCAAAATGATTTTCTTTCTTTTCATATTACACGTCGCTTACGGTTATGTAAGTTTTGCATATTTTAAAACCGACTTCCTGAAATCCTATTGCCGACCACCTGTGACAACGGGTATGGTGGCATATCTCAATCTCCTCACGTTTGTTGAGGCAGCAACATCTTTAGACCTATTAATATGTGTATCGTGATGTTTTAGTAATGCTCGACATTTTGTTAAGAGCTTCAAGCAAATGTTTTTTAAATTATGTCTATTTCAGTGTACGTCTGGATTCTGTCAAGAAATCCAATTCTCAACGAAGTCTCCAAAACACTGGCTACAAAGTCACTCCAGCAGATCGGTGTCGACTCTTCGCTTCTGGTGAAGGACGACTGGAATAAATGCACCCCGAAATATTACACGAATGAGGCGGTGGAACCCACCACTTTTAGATTCCCAGTGCCTATATAAATACAGCTAAAGGTCTAAACAGTAAAGGTTTATTTACAACATATTTTGTTGCTGTTTTGTTGGAGCTAACTGTAATTTGTGTTATGAATGTATTGGGTAAAATTTTGTCCTTTTTCTAAATAACCACATACTATGAGCGTCCTACCACTGAAGAAGCTCTCCTTATGGTTTCATTCATAGTCTCGTTATCTATAAAAAGACGGTATTTATAATTATTATAATTTCTTTTACAAAACACATATTTTTTTATTACATTATCTAGGTGTACGCGGGGGCTCTTTCTATTTAACGCAAGCAAGAAATGACTAGTTCTTAATGAAGATGCTTTTTTGTAGCTCCTAACTCTACTAAATACCACGCTAAGTTATGTAAGGCTGTGATATCGATAAACAAAATGGTCATTGGTGTAACAAAACTAGTAGAGTTAATATAATATTATGAATTTTTAAAATATTCGTTTAAATCTATGTAATTTTAATTTCGATTGACATCATCAGTAACATTGACAGCTTGAACATGCGCGGTCCAGTGAAAGTTACATTTCTCCTCATTCTGTACCACCGTTTCCAGATACGCCACGCTGGCGTAAGGTATGGAGTTCAGTTCCCCTCGAGCTTTCTGTAACAGTTCCTCTGATAAAGACGATTCCCTTGACAGGATCCATGCTGCGACTGTGGAAAACGTTTACACATTTATCAATACAAATTATCTACGTTTTTACTTATAGTTTTAATAATGTTCCTGTTGCTTCTTCTCTTGAATTAAATTAGTTACATACATAATATATAACTGAAGCTAATTCTAGAATCGTCTGATAGTTAAAATTTTGCCTTTCGATAAGCCATATTTCATCCCTGTAAATATATTGATTACAAGGAATTCTAAGATTTCATCACGATTACATTTGTCTGATATAAACCAATGATGTTTAATGTTGAAAATTGCATAACTTTACCGATTCATAGTTTTGTATTCTAACCGGTTTACGGTTTATTTAATGTGGTAATAATTTTTACTTACGGTATTTAAAATCTCTTTCTTCTTTGTATTTACATCCGTAGACCAATGCGTAATTGGTGTAGTCCGTTGATATTACTGTCATAGGTATGCCAATAGGATCTGTAAAGTAATAGAAAAAGCAAATTAATGACAATAATATAATAATAAAACTTACACCAATTTTCAAAGTTACATGCATAATTTTATATCCAGATTCATACCAGAAACATGGATTCATCTAAACAAAACGTTGTTTCTGGTTGAATTCACGGCTCAGCAATCATTGTTAGTAAGTCTTAAAGGTGGTCACAAGATATCCGATTGATGGTATGACCACATGACCACTAACCCAATTAATACATAATGTTCAGAGGGTGGATTATTCTTCAGAGTTAACGTTAACGTTTGTTCAGACGATGACACGTGAAAAAGGCTGGCAACTATTTGTGTTTGATCATTTCAACGGCATAAAGTAGGTACTCATTGTTGATATATAGGATTATAGACTTTGGTAAAATACTTCGGTTATCGCCCGACTTCATACTGATTTGCGAATGATTCACTGCACTAAGCTGATTGACTGCAAATATTTGACGTAAATCGTCACATTCAATGCATAACACAAAATTTGTTTTTAACACGATAAGATAAATCGTTAGACGTTGATAATAATATTTATAAGTTTTTGCAAGTGGTAAACGAAATATACGCCACCTCATAACTGCCGATTAGTGCAGACTGCTGTATCCCATTACATAGGCTATATCTGTCTTACTTAACTGACAGACTTTTGGATGACATATCTGAGAAAAAACCTACGTCATTCTTCAGAATTTTTACTATGTCCGTAGCAAACACCACATCGATCCGTTGCTCCGTTTTGAGATGAAAGGACAAACAAAAACTCTTTGGCATTTATAATATTGCCATTAATCATTATGTTATATACACAGTGTAAACATTTGTCGAAACCATTCAGGTGGAAATTAACAGGCGTGTCTTGTATTGCTTGACACTTAGGATGGATTGGAAGAGCACAAGTTGCTGGAAAATCAAACCTATATTGTTCTCCTGGAAGTTGAGTATAGCTTCGTCACCGGGTGCGTAAGTGCTGTTCACGTGCAGTATGTACTGGATGCCGTTCCTCACGAAGGCGTGTTCCACTTCTATCCGGCGACCGCAGGCCTGGACGCGCTTGTACGCGCAGTGACCTCGGTGTTCGTACCAAGCGGGAAACCGCTGAATCGCGTACCACTTGCCCAGAAACTGAAATATAAAATATATCGATGGATGCGCATGTAGGTACATGTATCACAGGCGACCATCTCAATCCTCAAAAGTGGTAACGCATTTGTGACCGACTTCTAATCGGATCGGCCTTGTTACAAATTTTGTTTTTTTGTAATTGACTAATTGGAACGATAAATAAATTAACCAAATCTATCGATTTATAGATCAAATCAGATCATCTTATCGCTACAATAATAATTAATGTATTTTAAAAATGTAAATATTAAGTTTTTTAGATATCCAACGGAATTCCTGGATACCCAAAGCATATTATAGTGCCACTTAGCGTTGATAAATATTACTTGCAAATTTGTGTCTCGGCCGCTTTTGTTTTGCTACAGATCTGATAAGGGTTGACATAATCGTCACCTAACTATAAAAATTGGGACCAACTACTTAACCGCCCGATAACGATATATTCTACTACAATAAAATGTACAGAAATGTTCACGCCACGCAAAGCGGCGACCGTTTGTTTTAACCCTTTACGCTTCATCATTACCGCTAGCAAATGAACACTTACGCTATCCATATTGAAATACTTCATAGTTTCCACTTTCACGCACTCCCCAAACAGCAATATCTGTCCAGAACACGTGTACGAAGCTAAAAATAACACAAGAAAACAAAATAAAAGCCGTACAGTCATTTTACATGCGACTCTTACACACACACAATCTTTGAAATCAACTGTTTTGTGAAATATTTTAAGTTTATCGACTGATAAAGTTATCTTGTGTTATCAGTTTAAGAAGCTGGATGATATGAATAGTTTGATATATGTGAATCAACGATCTTGTAAATAATAACAAAGTTAGAACAATTCCCCATACGGCTAGGTAATTCCATATTAGAGATTTCAATGCCTGTGTTATGGTAACCGGATAGCTTCTGAACATGAATATATACATACTATACTTATTATATTTGTTATGTTTCGTCTATTCTTGTATGTATCGGTATTCATTAAATTTCTTTTATAAACGTGAATCTAATATCCATAGATATATTTGTTAAACCCATATCATTGACCTGGCGGACGATCGGAAACATAATATGATCTCGCGTAGAGCCCGAACAGCCTGTTCTATAGGACTCAGTAGGCGGTAAAGACACGTAAATAATATTTCTAGAAATAAATTAAGGTAGCTTTTTGGTGAATTTTCACCGAAACACAGAACAAACACCCGTTCTTGGAAACGAAATTTTTGTTGTGCGTGGGAATAGAATATCCAACAACCTTTAGACCAACAGACTCTCACTAGCCACTAGCAGGTAAAAACAGAACATTGTAATCGTAATAACGTTTTTTTCGTAATAAATCCGATTGTACGTTCCTTTATCGTCTATAAATAATACACTGGAATCGCTGACACAGGTATCCTCTTTCGCTCTATCAAATCTATTCGTATGGGTGCGTAAAGCTGGCGAAGGGAATTCGATACAGGAAAACTTTTAAATTGCGGTTTTTCCGCACAAGTCATTTAATACTCTCTTTAACATAACTAGTTTTCTTATATTATTATTGTATAATCACGCTTCATCTCAAATTGTTTAGGCAGAGATCATAGAACACTGTTTATTTGAAAATGTCATGGCGATCATTAGGAGTACGAAGACGCTAAGAGAGAGGTGAGTAAAAACCTTAGGAATAAAGTGATAAAAAAAACTAGTTTTCTTATATTGAAATATCGTCAACATTCTCTTAACAAATCTCGGTTGTCTTCCAAAACAAACTATTCACTTACTTTTTTAACTGCGGAAGTGAATCCAGCGATTGCTCGGATTTATTAAAAAAAAACGCGTTCTTTATAAAAGACTTAACTTTTTGCGTTACGTCTCAGTTGGGTAATCGCGGTGCTGATGTTATTCCCGTGATAAGGTCTCACGATGCTGGTTTACTGCATGTTTGTAATCGTTCTCGTGATAAATGTTGAATCTGCCGTTCAGAATGTGAGCTGCCCTGTTGTGCCTCCTAGAGAGTTGGATTGGAAAGAGGTATTTCAGTGTTTTGTGTGTTATATAATTTAATTATAAGTATCAATCGAAAAACAATGTCAATGAAAAGTCAGATAGTTAGGTATTTAATGAAAATAAATATTTGTCTAGTCTACACGTCTACATTGTCTTTTGAGCAACTGAGATAGTATCGTTATCTTTAAAGTGAATTCTACTGCCTTAATGGATGGTCTTAATATGTAAAGGGTCAAAAGTAGACACTAATTACATAGATCACGTTGTGCAGGCAGGTTTCCTTATGATGTTTATGTACTTACAACCGAAAACGTTAACAATACATTATATCAATGTTGATAAATAGTCCTTTTTCTATTTGTAATCGTCTAGCCTTTGACTACGAGCTTAATTGATGGTGATATGGTATAGTCGGATGAAGCACGCTTGTTACGAAAGCGAACGAAAGTTATGTTTATCGGAAAAAAAAGTCAATTCTATGTATTTCTTTGTCAGTTTGGTGTTTCTTAGTGAGTTTGATGTATTTCTGAGGGAGTTTGGTGTATTTCTTAGTCAGATTGGTGTATTTCATTGTCAGTTCGATGTATTTCTTTGTCAGTTGGATGGAAAATGGTATATAGCGGCCATAGCGACGGAATTCAAGATGCAGGGCGACTGCGCGACGGTGATGTTCAGTCACAAGAGCGTGACCACCGAGGTGTCCATCAGTTGGGTGGCCAACAGCACTGTTAGCTACTACAACGGCTCCGTCGCCATCACGGTGGACGCCAGCGGCTTGGGGGACTTGCTCCTCGTCACTTATACCGGTCAGCATCACATTGTTGCTTACAGGTTTACATGTAACGACGATCGACTGACCTCGTGGCCGAGTGGTTAGAGACCCTGACTGCAAAACCGGAGGTCGTGGCTTCGATTCCCACCCAGGACAAACATTTGTGTGATG
>DWGJ01001957.1:0-17510 GCA_018246895.1 Aspitha aspitha aspitha | reverse complement strand
ATCCCAAATTAGGCAATTTAATGCCTGTGTTATGGTGACCGGACAGCTGATAAACATACATATATACATACGATTTAGTACTTATATAGATATTTTTATTACGACCAGACACAGAACAAACAAATGTGCTCATCACATATGTAAATGTTTGTCCTGGGTGGGAATCGAACCCACGACCTCCGGTTTTGCCATCAGGATCTCTAACCACTCGAACACGAGGCCAGGCATAAAACTCGAAAAACAAAAACTTGAGCATTGTTAATATTAATCTTTCTAAAGCTTGTAATATGTTCAATAAATCTAAAACTATGACTCAATAGACAAGTTTTGTTTATCTATTCATTCAGTCACGATATCTTCCACCATCACGTAATGAATTCATTAATTCATTAATTCACACCCTGTATATACTGTTCATTGTAACAAAATAAACACATAAAATTATTAACAGGTCGTATAATAAATCTTTTCACCTCTGTACACAGAAAATTGGAGTGTATACAAATACTAATTACTAACGAACCGTGAAATCGCAAGTCATTGGTACGTAATTAAGTAATCGTGACTTGCGATTGATACATTTTTTAATACCTCACGAATATACTCTCTTTATGTCAAATAACATTCCGGATGTCGAGATTGTCGTGCCTCACAAATCCAACAAGCCGTTGTACAGCTGTTCAATTTTATATCGCCCGACAACACGAGGAAGGTATGTATAACTCGCTTCCTTTAAATATGCATTTCTGTCGCGTTTTGTGAACGTATTTCATGACAAGTGCGACAAAATATGCAGTTTTCGGTGCTCATGTTATTAAACTCTCGGATTGTGTAGTTGTGTTCGCATGTTGGTATTACTTACATTTAATATTACTTATTGTAATATTACTCCGGAAATTTTAAGTTCTTAAAAGTGTAATAAAAACAAAAGTTTTATAATATTCCGTAATATTAATTTATTAAGTTTCAATCAGTTTTAGTTCGGAAGAAGTTTTACACCTCTCATATACCTACTCATACAAAGCCATTTTGTCATCTTGCAAATGGAATTGGTGATGTAAATAGTACCTATAGAATAATGATAAAAACATCATTCGTTTTTGTACATATTTCTCAACAGTGACGATAACAACAGAGATAAAATTATTCCATATAAATGGTAGCCCCATAATTAAGGCAGTCCGAAATTCAATTCAGATGAATTGGTTTTGGTAATTTTTCAATTTTCGAATATTTTGCATAGGATGCCTCTGACTTTAATTTTAATAACGGTGAAACGTCAAGTAACGTATGCCGAGAACTCAAAATTTTAAATTTTGTATCTATGCACAATAACGCAGAAAACAAGTCAATAGTACAGAACTGAGATCCTATTGCTTTGTACTGTATATGAGAATGTAACATAAATAAAATAATAAGGACTTTACTAGAATTTAAATTACATATATATTTGAATATTCTCTTTAATTACACAAAAGTCACTGACAGCATTACTATTATATGTAGTTTAAATAGTACAGTGTACAATACTTCACTGTTCAAAATGTTGGAACACTAAGTGCATATAGTATTTTCTGAATTACTGTACATTTTACGCGTATTCACAATAAGCTAATAAATTCTACTCTGTTTATTTTTCGTTTAATGAAAGTACAGGTGAAGTACGTACTTGTATAAGTAAAATAATGTTTGTGATGATATATGTGTGTAAAGTTATGATGATGTAAAAATTTTCGGGGAAACTGGTCTTTTTAGTGAACACAAAAAAAGCATGTGTCCAGAAGGTTTTTTATTTTCAACCCGTAGTGCGATGAAACCCTAAATGAACTTTCGACATTTTTGATATTGAATATTGGAAATGATTAATAGCTGAAGATATTTCTTTTCGTCGCATTTTAAAAATCTCCGATATTCCTTTAAAGGGAATTAATCTATAATCTCTTTGAGATGCGAAGAGTGATCGACTCCAATTTACAATTAATTTGACTGTAACCGGAGACAGTCCGTTTACGATTGGTTTTTGTTCGGTTACAGGAATTAATTTTTGCCTGTAGATACATTCTTGAGGTAGGCAATTTAAAGGAAATTTTGGAAATAGGTCAATGACTTCTCGGCGAACTCTTATCTTATTCCAAACCTTTTGCGTTAAATAAAATTTATTGCACACACGAGATCAATGAGGACTTTTCAGGATATCATTAAAGTGGTATCCCCTACGTGTATGTAAATTTTCAGCTTAAATGTAAGGATCAATGTTTATTTTGAAAGGGCTATCTTTGAAGTCAGAATTTCCTTTGGACGCTAATACTGTAGTGTGATGACCGACACTAAAATTTTACTGACTGCATTTCTTAAAACTTATTTATGTAAGTTTATTGTATTAACTAATGTTAAATGTAATATTTATGTAATGTTCAATGTTGTTTGTAATTCTCTGTAAACGGAATGACGGTACGGAATAACGGAATAACGGAAATGGTACCAAAAAGTTTCCCACAATAAACCTCACAATACCTTAGGGTACTTAACAACTGTTGGGGTACTCAATGATAAGTGCTCCAATGAGTTACGGGTACGAAAAGTTGTAGGATAGCGTCCTAAGGTTTGAACAGAATTGTTCTTCTTTCGACCCTATTATTGTTTCACGGGTCACGACACACGGTTCAAAGTGAGTCAGCCACGCTTGACAAGTGCGGATTGACAGACCTCACACACCATAGACAACGTTATATATTTTTAAGATGCTCTAAAGTGTGCAGTTTTCCTCGCGGTGCTTTCCTTATGAAAACTTTTCACGATTGATGGTTCAAAGAATGCAACATCCATTACAGTTAAAAAACCATAAACAATTATTTCTATAAGAACAGTCGATGGTAAAGCAAATAAAAGAAATTGAATTCGGTTCGATCATCACTAGAATAACCTCACTGTGCAAATAAATTGCCGGCAAATAAAATGGGCTACGTTGCTTGGGGCATTTCAGCGCGGATGGATAACCGAAGCTTGTAATGTCCAACCTTTTAAGTTTTGGACCAAGTAATGAGAGAGAGAGGGACGGACGATTGTTACCTTGATGTAGAAAGGGGACTTCCGAAAACTAAGGAACTTAGTAGTCATCAGAGATAGCATCTGTAATTGGTATTAACCTGTATTTTGTTCTTTGCGGGATTACATAAGTCCGTGTGCTGTAATTGTAATTAAGAAGTTCGTTTGGGTATTTCTATACTATTCTGGTAAAACTTCTTGGTGGGTCCTTCGAAACTTTCAAAATAGGCTATACATTTGTCTAGTTACAGAGTGTTTTTATTCGAAATTCAAAAACAAAATATTCAAATAGGAACATGTGGATATAATCCGATAATTACATAATTTTTAGATCAGTGAGAATCTTAAAAAGCCCACATTATTTAGCAGAATAATATTACGTTAGCATTATGAATAAAATTGTTAAATGCCTGACAGATGGGGCATATGTACATCATAGGACCAAATAGGGGGTACTATCAGACATTTATGAAATTCTTACAACAATTTCTGGTTTCCGTATTTCATCTGTCACTTGGACAGAATATATATAGCAAGTCATCTCGTTCGTATTGCAGCTTTTACTTAGAATCTCAGCACATTAGGAGCCTTTAGCGACATACGAGGTGCGTTATGTCACAACATTACGACACTTTTATTAACCAGGTTTCGACCTATATAGAACCCATCATATACCCACAGATTATAAATAAATTTTCGTAATTCTTCTTTGGGAGAAGCATAGACAATCAATTTATTTACAATATTAATCTTTAAGAAGCGCACAGTAACAGATAGAAAATTGTTTTCAAAATTATTTTTTACGAAGAGCATAAATAAATTTGTATGTTTTCGACGGGAACCCTTGAGAAACAGCACAAAATTCATGAAAAAATGGTGGTTATTCTCCAAATGATATATTTTTCACATTGAAGGGTCTCAGTAACTCTTGACTTTTCATGTAACTAAGTTTTTTATATTCATAACAAACTATGTACTTATCATTCTGATTCAATTATCAATGTTTCCCTGGATAATTAACCGTGTTATATGTACTTTATTTAACATATGTAGTAGCTGTTATTAAACCTGTTCTTTTGCTTAGGTAATTTATTGATAATAATCTTAACGCTTAACTATTCCAAACAAATCACACAGAACACACCGCGATTATATGGGTAACATACGATATTATGCCTACATCAATGAGGGCGTGTGTAGCATACAGTACTTAAATTAATCAGCTATCGATATTAATAATGGATGGTTCTAGAATAATGAACTCTTATGTTAAACCTAAAGAACCTACAAAAACTTTCAATAAACTCTGAGTAGCGTAATGAACTAACCCAGATAGCAAACGCGACGTACCTTTTTTTGCAAAGTCATACCTTCGGTAAAACCTTAACTGTAATTGGAAATTCCAACCGCCGCTTCGGGACGAATACATACATTGAATTACGGTCGATGAAGGATAAAACTACGCTATCAAAGTCATTATATCTAATAAAATTCTGTATAAAATCTTTGAATATTGTTGTATGTAGTAATATAGTGATATTGGAATGTAACTTGCTCTAACGGCGAAGAAAAACAATACGAGGAAAACCTCCATACCTTAAAAGTGTGTTATAAAGTTGTTTTCTGAGGTGTGTGAAGTCTACCACTCAGCACTTGGCCAGCGTGGTAGGCTGTGGCTTTATGTGGCTCACTATGAGAGGAGACTCAGCAGTAGAACAACAAAAGGGTTGAAAAACTGCAGTGACACGTAATAGAAACTTTGATATATATCTACATAAATACAAATATGGTGCATAGTACAGTTAAATGTATTTTTTAACCCAGATGAGGTCATTGCCCCTTTTCGTATTTAGCTACATTTGGAAGTTAAAAAGGCAATTTTTTGTTAGTCTATTACTCCTTTGTTGTCTTGATACGTGCTTTAGTTCGGTCTGCTAGCCAGAATGTAACTCTGGCTCCCGTCAGTCTGGGAACCTTTTTCAGTAATTGGAAAATTCCTGCGTCGTGCGTAAAAATGTATCCATCAAATCAGGGCGACGCTTCCTCCGACTCCTATCCTTTATGAAGTGTGATGTGTCCACATTTTATACCCCTGTATACTAGTGATATACAATATATACCTACTTAATTTATTCAACATGCAAGTATATAATAAAGAAATTTATTTATTTAAAGTTTATTTAGTAATACGTATTTACATCATTGCCACTGCTCTTGTCACCACTTATTTTCACCATGACCATATATTGACATGTAGAGAATGTATCTCTGAGTTTAAGACCACGCTTAGTTTTGGGTTTTACAATAAAGTATTAAATAATAAGTTGGTATACGTAATATTGTGTCTTATGTCTAGATTCAAGGTAACGAAGTCTATTTAAAAGTCGCTACAGCTTTCTGTAATGCCCATATAAAAATTAAATATAGCTTGTCGCTTTCAGTATGAAAAAATGAGTGAATTTAATAAACTGAGGAAATGTATAAATTTGCTTCCGATTTTATTTCAAGAAGGCCAAGCTTGCTATCTTACCTTTTCTACCTGGTCAGTTTGAGGGTCTCGAAATATTGCTTAATAGGCAGCTGATTTTATAAGGTTCAAGATGGCTGAATTACCAGATTATTATCTTAATTTTTAACCCCCAGTAACAACTTTTATGGCGTCGTTAAAGTATACTCATAAAACGATGAAGTCGGCGGTTTTGAGGTCACGATTTAAGTTTTTAGGAGTTAATTTTCATTATCTCCAGTTTAATTATATTACAAGTAGGCTCTGGAAGTAACAATGTTTTTGTTTTCACTAGCTTTTGCGAAGCGGTTTTGTTCGTATTGTGTTTTGAAATTAGAAGAAAAATTTAACTCATACGGTCGGCAATGGACAAATTAAGAATTGCTCATGACTATCATATAAACTATATTTTTTAATGATCACTATATATATAACATCATGTATAGTTTTTGTGTATTTTCTTTATTTCAAAATATTGAACATCACATAAGCACATAAATTTGAAGAAAATCTTAACTACGATTCCCACTATGGGGTTGCAAATATTCATTACTTATTTTTATTACTTCCAAAATCTTTGCGTATAGCATATTTTTAAACAGTTCTAGGATATTTTTTGATTATTCTATTTTTACCTAACTTTACATGCACTACTCCATCCCTCCAACCATAGGTTTATAGATATCAACTATTGGTCACCCTTAACCTAGTTCTCTCCACACGATCCTAGGCTTTTAGAAAGAGGGATTTACCCTCGTCTTAACAGTCATCAAACCACCTTATAGGATTCGCGCTGTGATGTGTGTGTGCTTCAAACGATGCGGCGTATTTCATGAATAGTACATCGCTTACATCAAATTGCTATGTATATTTGCCATTGTATAAATGTATAATTGCTATTGTATAATGACGACACTCCAACAAAGCAATTCATATATTTACACCGCAATATACCGCAGTGTTTCTTATGACCGTACTCGTATCTTGAGTAGATCAAAACAGAATTAATTATGTGGCGTTAAACACGATTCAACTCAAGGATAACGAGAATACGAGCGCCTTATAATGCTCCTCTTCATCACTGGGGTAATTAATGATTACACGCGATTTCGGAACAATACTCCGGCTTAGAAGTTAAGCACAGTGGCTTGGATGAACTGAAATATTTACGTCTCAAGAGAAGTCTTATCTACATATATACTTATATAAATAAAATTGAAATTGATTTTTTTTTCTCTTTTCAACTTTTTTTCTTTATATTGATTAAAATTTAATTTTAAAAGACGTAGAGGCAAAATCGTTGTTTGTTTTTTTAAATTATGTTATTGTATCCCATTATAAACGGAACCTTGTTTTTATGAGAGAAAATTCTTTGAAACATAACTAATATTGTATTTTGATGTTGTATATTACATAGGTAGTGTTGTTTTTTCGTGATAGAAAAGCAAAATTTAAAAAAAAACTAAAATTTCTGACACATTTGCACACTGAATAGTTTGCATAAACTTGGAATGAACAGTACGTTGAGCATCAATTTACCCGCTCGACTTGAGCCTAACAAGTGAGCGAAATCAAATAGTTCGGTAAATGTACTTGAGCCGACGGACTTATTAAGCGAACTAATTCACTAACAAGGTCCTACTTTGCTGGGATCTTAAGACGTTACTTCCATTGCGAACGAGTAACGATTAACCGACTAATACAATAATAGTATAGAAAGTAAACAATACAAAACAGTATGTGACAGTTTGCCTGTTTTTATTTATTATTTTGCAAAGATATCGGTAAGGAACTTTAAATCTGAACGTTTGTTTCACTTTGCGTAGTTCTGTGGACAAAAATTCGCAAGATAAAATGAAGATTCATATTTATCTATTCAGAAATTGTAGCAGCACTGCGTTAAATGAAAATAATGAAGAATTATTAAGTTAAATTGTCAAATCTTACATAGATTTGACAATTTAACATTGGAACTAATTTAACAAGCATCCCATAACATTCACCCAATCTTTAACTGGGTATTAATGTAGTTGAACGAGAGAAAAAGCTAGTATAAAAAATCCCAGTACTATTTTCATTGTATGTTAATCTTTACACAGTACAAAATCCCTGCAAGAAAATAGTGGAAATAAAAGCGGCAACGCGGTATTTTTTGGTTCATTGAGTAACTTGCCTTCATAATGAAGGACTCGCTTAGACGAGTATGGCCCATGAAATAGCCGTGCTCTGATTTACCCTACCCTCTTATGGAACGGTAAAATAATGCTAAATGCATTTAGTAGTTAGATGCCGACCTAAGGCAATAATTCTCAAACTTACCGCCCTGCGTTCTATTTCTAAACTTCTTGGATCTATTATCCAAGAACTAAAGAAACATGATTATATTAAAACAAACCCATCATTAGCGTTGATGTTTTTCAAAAACTATTAGCGGTCTTTATTACGATTAACGTTTTTGTTTATGCGTTTGTGCAAGCTAATCGCAGATACGGCTTAACCTACGTGGGTACGGTTTTCACTCGCGTGTACGTTTCATGAAATATTTATTGTGTCAATCATGCCTCGCGTAGAGGTGGCCGTGGATTAGTTTTGGTAGGATTTCTATAAATATGTTTTAGTTACTAGACTCTTCGCTCGCAATGCGAAAATACCGCTTAATTAGTCCGCTAAAATTCACTGTACTCGACTCTAAGAAACTGTAGTTTAAATCAATCACTGTTGGTGAATGTTGTGAAGAATACTAGGTATAATAACATTGATACAGGTATTATGCGAGTATTTTGCTTGACTGTTCCACGCTTGTGGTACAACACGCATGTAATCGGGTACAGGTTAACTCGCTAACGATGGTTTGAACAGGGGCCCGCTGTTAATTCTAATTAAAAAAGTTTACACGGGTAACACATCTCATTGCAACCCTTTTCCCTGGATACTTGAAATGTTGCGAAATAATTTCCCATGCTGCTACGTTGATTTTAGCGTTCTTCTATGTGCGTATTAATACGTATGGGTTTTATGGGTGGAATACAGTGTCTGTCCATAAATAAATTGCCATTGTTAAATCAGAATAAATCGGCGAAGCTCCTGCAATTGAGTGGAAATGAAATGACATTATGTAAGTAGGTGAGGGCTATAGGGTGATTTTGATCAACATTACATTTTTATAGTTATTTTTTAGAGTTAGTTTCCAGAAATACATATTATAAAATCAATATCAGGCGGTTTTTAAATTTAGCTAAGCCACAAAAGCGATTGGCAGCACATGTCATTGTTGGTGTGGTTGTAGGTTTCCCAGGTAAGTCGCTATACATACATCGCGACAATAATATCGCGCATATTATACGAGTATATATCGGTTTTGGTATGAATGAAACACTTTTCACCTGGGAAATGTAAAAGACATCGCGCGACGCGCGCCACGCGCTCGCTCACGCGCTTGTGTTATGATTACTTCGTAAATTATAAAAAAAGACACAAAATTGGGCTTTGTTGTAAAATTGAGATCAACGACCGAACCTCTTGCGTCCTTAGGGCCATTTATATGGACAATTTACTTAGCGTGTACGACAGTATTGAGATTTAATGAATATATAAAATTCTGCATGTTAACACAGTGAACGTCGGCTGTAAAACAAATCTTGTAGATTTTATTAACTTGGCCCGCCCTTGGCTTAATCAAAAATTTCCTTAGCGTTGCGGCATCAACGGAATAGCGAGTGAGCTCTAACTCGTCGATGTAAGGCTTAAAATTGAATGTACTGCAATCTGTTTGTCTAGGATGATCTGCTCACATCCGAATTGTATGCTCTGATAAAATTCATGTCCCCACAGTAACGAGGTTTGTCTTAATCTTTGACGTTTTAACAATTTGTGCTTTGAATTAAAAAGTTATTTGGCCTTAAAAGACTAGATAATGTTCAAATGTTTGTGGGAATCGGGTTTGTTATTTTTAAATATAGACCACAACATTCCCAGGCTTAGTGACTTGCGATATTGCCGTTGTCAGTTTATCCGCTAATATTATGAGAATAAAATAAAATGAAACAAAAACAATTGTTAGTTAAAACGTTTATTTTTTTTTTGGAAATTATTTACATCCGAGTCAAATATCTCTATACTCCGGAAGAAGGAGAACGATTTTATTTATATACTGCACCAGGTCATTTGGGGTAACAATTTCTTCAACATATGGACTAGGTTTCGAAAAAAATTCGTACTGCTATTGATAAAGTTCTTTCCGCATTGCGCTCTACGATGGCACATTTGAAGTTGTACTCGGGTTCGATCAAGCTTTACATTCCAGCACTATAAGTGTTACAATGTTTTTAAATTCGATAATATAACTTTGTCATTTAATCTACTCACTTTCAGTATGCCGGGTGTTATTCCGACAGCTTTCATTTCTCGATAGCTATTAAAATGTATTCCGGTCTCATTATGTGTCAATTACTAAATAATTTAAGTTTCAATTTGAATTTGAAAATGAAAGTGCTGATTTAAACTTAATATCGAACTTGCTACAAACGCGTTAAGCTCTTCCGCACTGCGCTTTACTAGTACGGTGAGCTTTTTGAAAAACCCTTAAATAGTACAAGGCAGCATGAACTTACTTACCTACTACATTTTTACACTTAAATACACTTCTAAATTTAATGGCTCCTAACGCCTAACGACGCGTAGCGAGGTGGTGACTATATATGTACATAGATAAATGAGGACAGTAATAAAAATTATAATATTAACGATTGTGACCATTGAACGAATCGAGCACACGACCTCCGATTTGACAGTCAAGGTCAATATCTCTATAGAACATCTGGTACGGGATATTTGTCTTGCACCATTCAAGAACACAAAATGTGAAACGTATAAAACACACCCAGGTTTTTTTTTAGAAATTCAACAACGAAAACGATTAGGAAATTTCATAATCGTTACAGAGCTTTTTACTCCCGAGTCATGAACTTTTTACATTGATATTTTCATTAAGTTTTAAACGATCGTTAACCAAGACCCCTACGCTAAGAAACTAAGTCGGGCGATACTCACTGTGATCTCATTAAATAATTACAAGTTTGTTGATGATTTAAAATTAACTGATGGTTTCAGTTATTATCGTACTTTAAGGTTTAAAGAGAAGGAAAGAAAAAAGTTCTATTTGGAAAAATTGTGATATATAACAAAAAAAATTCTGACAAAATAACAAAAAAGCCTTTTATTGTGTGAGTGTTGTAGTGTCAGTGTATCAGTATGTACATCTATCTTCTTAGTTCTTATACTTCTCATTTATTTTCAGCAATTCATTAAAATCATTATGACCTTTAGCATCATCATTAGCTTGCAGTGTTTGAAGTAGGTCTGCTTGATGAAAAAATATTAGGAATGAAATAGACAAAATTAAATTCAGTGAATTAAATTCTGTCTCCTATACATACTACTATTTTAATAAGCGTTAAAATATTGTGACAATGTCCTCGGATATACATTGCTGCGTTAGCAGCGATAATTAATACGTATCTAGTGACTTCATTCAATTGATTCGAGATAAAAATGACTTTATGACGGTTTTTTAAGTCCTAGCAAAACCAATGGTAAGATGCACGTTGCCTTTTATGTGAGCTCCACAGCACAATCTCAGGAGCAAAATAAAGACTTGGTAAATTACACATCCATTACACTTGAAAAGAACTTTTGCAGTGTTAGTTGGAATGTTAGTATGGATTCATTATCTTAGCTCCGAAGCTCCAGAGTTTGGATCTGCAAATAGTATGTTATATCTAAATTAAAATTATGTAACGAATCCTTCCAATAAAATACATGTACATAATATTTCGTGTTTTCTTCAAAATCAGGTAAATAGTTTTTTTTCAATATATTAATTCCCGCAATTTTTTGAATACCTTTTTTATTTCAATCGGATACACGGAGCGATTTAGCATCGATTATTATAGTTGGCATTTTAATAATAACATATAGGTATATTTACATATATATTTTTTTACGACTAGAATATTATGGGAAAATATAAAGTGTTAAGCTCACGATGTTTTCTTGGTGTTGAAAAGTTAGTGCGTGCTAGGGTTCGAACTCAGACCGTGGAATTGGTCACTGAAAAAATTACGAGTAAGCTATCACTATTTATACTGCAATATAAATGATAAGATAACATGAAAGTTGTTAAAGAAAACTACACATTATTACACCCTGTGTGGCATATGAACTTCCGTCCTAAGTTCGAATCGCGCGCTAATATTTTCGTAGCAAAGTTCTTGCGATACTGTGCTATAGTACTGATATCGGAGTCGTTAAACTTAGTTCTCAGTAGTTCGACTAAGTAATGGCTATACTCAAGTGGCCTACCCTGGAACCTGGTTTATTTACGTATTCTCTGTTTTAAATGTTGCCAAACCCGTGTCTTGCAACATCATTTCTAACTTCGACAATGAAAGTAACAATGAAACACACATTTTTTAACTAAATGGGGTAAGTGTTTATTACAAAGGGTCATGGATGAAAGATGGTAACACAAACTAATGAACTGGTTCATAATACATAAAAAACGTAAAAAAGGCACGCCGCTGAAACGCTGGAGCGACCACATTGTCCAAATAGGAGAAAAACCATGGCCCAGAACAGCAAGGGATAAAAGAAAATGGAAGCAGTTGGAGGAGGCTTTTACCGCATGCGGTCCTTAAGGGGGAAAATAATAAAAAAAATTTATAATAAATTATATTAGAAAAGTAATATGCAACTATTCTGTGAGGAAGCTATTATTATTATTATTATGTGTTTGTTTAGAAGAAGCACGTCGGGTTTGTAAAATAACTTACGTTTTGTACATCACGTAAGGTTGAAATCAAATCGTAAAAAAATATGAAATGTGCTATTTTAACCTTAATAAATAAAGCTACTGGTATATAGATATGTGTGAAGAAAACTGGCTCGTTTTCTTTCATAAATAAAATGTCGTTACGATGAATTTTTAAAATCAAATTTAAATTTAAAATTTAAATATAAATAAAAAATAATTAAAAATTATAATTGAAATAATATTATAATACAAAAAGCCATTCACTCAAAAACCTATAGATGAAGCGAATGAGGTTTTTATGGATTAGCGAAAGCTCGATTTACGGATCAACCGGCTTCCTTATTCCCATTAAAGGTAGGCTTTTAAAGGATTTCTGTGCGAATTTTCAACGCTTTAATAGCCACATTATAAGATTTGTTATATAATTTCTTTAAGGAGGTACCTATAATAATTTTAAAGTTTAACATACTGATTACTGTTATGACTATGTATAAACGGTTTTCATACTTAATATGTACCTATGTCCAATTTTTGCTTCATGGAAAATACTAGAGGCTTAATGCATATGAAATGTTCTAGAAGTTTATGTACTGGTGAAGAAGAAATATAATTATGTTCCAATGATTTAATGCGATGAAAAATATTCGAAGATTATACAGTTAGAGTTTTTTATTGTACGAAAAACTTTAAGGTCTAAAGTTTTTCGTTGTCTTCCAAGATTTTGGAGGCTACCAATCTGCACTTGACAAAAGAATCCGAAGGTCAAAACATAGTTACCCAGAAACAATACCTGCAGTCAAACAGCGATAAATCACTGTGGTTTCGTCAGCATGGCTCGGCTTCACAGGTTTTACTTGAATTTGACTCTCATCAAAATGCTTTTTGATCTACCGGACATTTTGACGTTTGTGCATGAAAAGGAAAAAATTCGGCGTTTCCTCGCTGAGATGGCGCCAAAGAAGAGTGCGAGATTTGATACGAATCTTGTCTTAAAGTCGTGTCGCAAGTAAAAATGACTGTGGGCTGGCAAACTTACTTCTGTTTATATCTCTTTGGCGCACAGGTGGCACTTGACATATATTTTTCGATAGCCCTTTGCTAGAAATGAGCTATTTCTTAGTCAACTCGCGTCGGCTCAAAGCGAAAACGGCCTGCGAAATGTCTTTCTGAATATGTAGATCCTTTGTAAGAGGACGGTTAGACGTGGACAAAGTATTGTTATATAGGTACTTGCTTGAAACTCGCCTTGTTTTTAGTAACTCATTAAACTGAAAGCACTGAAATATATTTTATGCGATGGCATTTTTTTAAACGTATTCTGAATAAATACATGCCATATCTATGTACTTCACAGTTACTTTTATCTTAGATGTTTTAGATGTTATTCTTAACTTAGGATTGATAGATTGACTCTAGGATTTCAAAGGACGTGTTAGAACTGTCCTTAAGCGTTGTGAAGAGCTTCAGGTTAGCTTAAATTTTCGACGGGCGGATTAGTCATGGAATTTTATAATAGTATTGTTACGTTGGTGATCAAGTATAAACATAAATGCTAGTAGCGCCATCTAGTCGCGCGCTGGTGAAACACGGCACGACGTTCGATACTTTTTCACTTTTTTATTGTTTGCTATCACGCTAACGTCTAACATTTTGCACGGTTAAATAAACCTGCTTAATTTTAATAAATATTTCGCATTTCTATTTTATCTCTTGGCGAAACATTAGCATTCTAAGAAGTGATAGTTACAATAGTTATGCTTATTCGCATGCAAGTTAGCACTAACGGAGCGAAAAGAGCTGTTAGCTGCGCTATTATCATAATGAGTGCGAGCGTTGGCTCTTTCGCTTTGGTTGCACGTGGAAGCGGAAATTCCATCTCCGTATGGTTTAATTTTGACAGAAAATGTTCTAAAGTAATTACACGCTAATAACGTCTTTTCTAAACGCTTTTTACTGTTCCAACGGTCTGTTCTATGGGAACATTTTATGGGTCTTAAATGGGGACATTTTGAAAGTCGTATCAAGACCAATTTAAAAAAAACGCTAAATAATAGCTACTTAGGTTCATCTTTAAGCTTAGAGCTTGTTTGTTGGAACACCCTATATAATGTGTCGGTATGTTGCAGTCACTACAGTTAAAGTACGGCAGGTGTGTTCTGTCGTCGTAAATAGTGGGCGGAATTACTCAAGCGTCAACTTGTATGGAAACAATGTTCCGCCATGTTCGTATATTTTCAGAAAGTTTCGTATATATTATACAGGCGACATTATGTAAATGTACTGCATTTGCAGTTCTATCATTAATTGTACCTTTATATATAAATGTAAGTACAATTTAAACGTGGGAGAATGCTGTGTCAAGATCAGGCCTGTAACCATCGCAGCTTATGGTGTGGTTTTTAGAAGAAAGCAAAATAAAAATTTCAAATATTAATTGAGTTTCTTTTACATTTGTTACACCAGAGAAGATACAAACGTTTTTTGTGGGATCAAACAGATATCAATTTATGGCTGTCTTTAAGACGTGTTCACAAATTTGTTTCGTATATTTGTCACTTTGAGAATCAAAAATTCTTTAGCATCCCCCACATTGGATTTTGGATGTTACGAAAATGTATCATCAACATAAAAACATTTAATTTTATCATAAAAAAAGCATCGTAAACAAACCAACTCAACATACAACAACAAGTAGAGTATAATTTCATACGATTTTAAAAGAAATATCGTACAATATGCGGTGCGATATTTCTTTTTCGAGGTCAATGACGCAGTCAGCGCTTATATTTTGAACGCTGAACAGAATCTGTGAGTATAATGAGTAAAAACTCGCTAGTTTTTAATATAGCACGTATCCCAAGGGCATGGTCGATGATATACAACACGTCAAGTGTCATTAATTATGGAAATTTTGTTTTATACAAGCATCTTAAAGGTTGAGGTGAACAGGCTTTTCTAAGCAAGCGTGTTTAGATTAGGTCGCAAAATGGCTGTCTATTAATCAAGCGTCTAAGTGCGCTATTAATACGTGAATAGCAAGGGAGGCATGGCCAATTGGAAACATCTCAACCTTTTCATCATCTATCCCTTCATATTTTAGTACAGTGTTTGATACGCGACTCCTCTCAGAATGTGAAAACTTGTAGTCCTAAACGTAGGAATGAAAATGGATATTGACAAAGAATATCTATGACTACGCATAAGTCCACGACTACGATTAACTCCATAGGTATATAGCGTATTTATCTACAAATATATCTAACTGATTTTGATTAAACTTTAATAAATGTTCCTTACCATTCTATGAACGCTGTAGATTACTTTATATTCAACATTTAATTTTTTTAAATTTATAACCGGCAATATTAGGTATAACCACTAATTATTTATGACCGTAATTTCTTCAAGTAATAACATGTATATGATATAATTTAATCTAACAATTTTTTGGCTATTGCTAAGTCTTTGTTTCACGCAACGCCGCTAAAATCTATGACCATTAAAATAATTGGTTCCATTAAAACTATATTTACCCCACGTCTAGTAAATTCTTTGAAATGATTTATGGAGTGAGCCTGTAAATTATATGTATTAAGAGAAAATAAGCTTCAATTTGAGTTTCCCCAGACTTTTTCTAATTTCTTGTATGTCGACGACCTGTAAGTTCACGACAAGTCATGAGTCCGTCAACAGAACTCGAACAGGTGAAATTTCGATTTTAGTTTTCTGCCAGTGCAAATTACTTGGGTATACAAGTTGCAGGCTAATTAATATATGGACACAAAGATTTTTTGGTTACTTGTATATATAACGGATTTAATATAATCGAATACAACATTATTTTCAAATGCCTCTTATCATGAAAGTGCCGGGATCTATGTAACCAAAATATTTTATGCTTTTCTCGGTTGCTGTCGTTAAATAACTTTTTATATAATTGGCCAGCGAATATTTTTAATTATCTATATTATTATTACCATCGCGATGTATTACTCTATGTCGCTCGGATTTCCCATACGTCTTATGTTATATCTGTTCAATTATAGCAAGGAGAATGTTAAATGCAATCCAACTATCAGCCCTTTATTTGTTATACTTATTTCGTGAGGTCTTTGTAGCACCGCAAGTATAAATGTCAGTGAATTTACTAAGCGGTTAGGGTATAATGTACTTTACGAATCGTTTACGATTTATAAAAGCATCAGCGCTACGAGTCTACGTAAGACTGGGCCAGATCTACAAACGCTTTGAAACGGCTACGTAAGTTCTACATCGGCTAGAGTTATTTTGGTACTTTCTAAAAAAGATTTTCTTCACGAGTAATTCAATAGCGAATGGTAGCTGTGATATCTAAATACCAGTTTGTGTGCTCGCGTAGGCGGTGCCCATCTGTCGAGTCAGGTAGAGCACTCAATATGGTTACCACAATTGAATTAATCTCTTAGGGTTTCGGGTGAGCGATTGACGTCATGCCGACAAAACGCAGCCGGTCTTTGGATGAGTGAAAAATGTTTACATCGTTAACAACGTACGGACGTATCTATTACTTATACATAATCGTTCAGAAAATAATCGTGAGGGCCTAATTTGGTAAAAATGACGAGAATTTTTCTGAATCTAGTATTAAAAGGGTTTTTCGATAATTTTTTATATCCACCTACATGTATGTTGTATTCACGTACGTATGTACGTCATTAGAGGTTATAGATTTTACATTTAAACATGTTAGTATTATATTACTAGTTTAATATTTGCATGCAATTGTCTGAGAATGTGCAGATTTTTGGTCAAAGTCTTACTTTAAGAGATTTCATTTCTAGCTAAATAACTAGTTCGGATTATATTAAGTCCTACTGTGTCACATTACTAAGAGAAGGTCCCAAACGATATCAACCGATATCTAACGTTGACAATGATGTTAAATCATTGTCTGAAGCATGTAACGCTCGTGGATATTTGCCACTTGCCGTATCCTTCCAAGAGCTGACTGCGCCTTTGTTGCCGACTGTACATCACTTGCAATTTGCAACCGAAACGACCAACACTTCATCATACATTAAACTGACAATTATGACTGACCTCGTGGTCGAGTGGTTAGAGACCCTGACTGCAAAACCGGAGGTCGTGGGTTCGATTCTCACCCAGGAC
>DWGJ01001956.1:0-17515 GCA_018246895.1 Aspitha aspitha aspitha | reverse complement strand
GCCGACAATCAACAAGTTTGGGCTATTGGGTGGGGTGCGACATCCGTAAGTAACATCAGTAATTCTTCTTTGTTATACATATATAAGACTAATGGGTATTTTTTAAAATAATAACTTTAGCTTCCCAGATCAGCCGTCTGAGAGTCAATATATTTTTATTTAAAATGTTAAAGATTTTAAATATTGATATGGTCACTATAAGATGTTGTTAGGTTACATAGATAGATAACAACATAATACTGGGACCATGTCCCTTAAGTAGGGATTGAATATCAATTAATAAACGACTTGGTATTACTTGGATCTCACACCTTTTTACGGTAGAAGAACTGAGTTACGAGACTTGGTTTTTTTTAACAAGTATTGATTTTTATGGGATGCTATATTTTTGTTCAAGCGTTGGGTATATCCTCTTATCTATAACTCGAAGTCCACTTATTTGCTATGTACTCAGTTTCCTTACAGTCTTTTATTGATTCGTTAAAAGATATTTGCAAATGGTTATTTTTGGAATACGGTTAGAGGTGACGATAGTTAATAAATTTGCTGATTGATACAGTATAGGTATAAAGAACATAATTATGTTTGTATAATTGTGGTCGTCTTTGTAGTCCGAACTAATCTAATTCATCACATCTGACTAAAATTAATCTGAATCTAGCGGTGAAGTACCCACAGGTTTCTCAAATTTAATATTTTGTTATTCCCATTTCAGTACCGTGGTCCTTCTTCTGAGCAGCTCCGACACGTTCAGGTTTGGGTCGTCAACCAAAGCGTTTGTGTAAACCGATATTCTGCAATCCGTCGTACCGTGACCGCTAACATGTTGTGCTCTGGCTGGCTGGACGTAGGCGGCCGTGACCAGTGCCAAGGCGACTCTGGCGGTCCGCTGCTCCACAACGGCGTCATCGTCGGTGTTTGCTCTTGGGGAGAAGAATGTGCTCGACCACGATTCCCTGGTGTCAATGCGCGTGTGTCACGCTTCGCAACTTGGATTCAAAATAATTCTTAATTACGAAACGGTTATTTCGCTCAGCAAAATATTGTATTTCGACAAATGACTATAGACAATTACAGCAAATTTTACTATTCAGTCTTTTGAATCCTGTTTCTTTTATCCAAAATAAATAAAATATACTTCAATGGTACAAAATCATCTCTAAAGGTAATTAACGGAATAAGCAAAGTAAGATGATAAGAAAATATGTACACTGAATATACAGGTTTATACAAGTTTATCATTGGCTATAGTAATGAAGATGTAACGTCATTCTCAGTAGGAAA
The DNA here is from genome assembly GCA_018246895.1 of Aspitha aspitha aspitha. Taxonomy (NCBI): domain Eukaryota; kingdom Metazoa; phylum Arthropoda; class Insecta; order Lepidoptera; family Hesperiidae; genus Aspitha; species Aspitha aspitha. Next base: position 16,231 of record DWGJ01001956.1, on the reverse strand, counting down.
TCTCTACAATGGTAGTATTTTGTTAGAATATAAAAATGTAAGATAAAGGGGCTGTCTCAAATAACTCAACTATTTAGTACAATAAATAAATACAAATATTTTTTTCATATGTATATAAATACATATGAAAAAAAGATTATTTGATACTGGTACGTGACGACTGATAAGTGACGACTAGAAAATATAAACAGGGGCAGACTCCAAAGAAATTACATAATAAACGGTATTAAAGTCAAAGTATTTTATAACCAGCGTATCTTTCGTTACTCTGTATTGATTACCGCTATAAATAAACAAACATTTGCGTTTCTATTTAGAATTATAAACAGTCGGTATTTCAAACAAACTCGGCGATAACTCCCGTAAGCTACCGTGTTCTACGATGTTTTGTTCGCAGCTTAAGGCTCGGTTTCGCATTGAAATACATATTTAATTTATTATTCTGTAGAAAAGTGGATTCAGCCAGTAGTAAAGTATTAAAATTAATATTCCAATGCAGAACACGATTTTAAACGTTTTTGCTATTTGCGTTTGTATGTTTGACATACAATTTTTGAACTCTTCTCGATCATAATTGATGTTACCTACTACATATTTTGTACTCCAATCGATCAGTAGAGAATGCGTGATACAATAAAGCGATTCCTTTGTAACACACCTTGAGGACTTAGGTTAATAAAGAATATCCAAATAAAGTATGCTTTTGTGAGTATGGAAAAATATGTAAAAATATTTTAGTTTAATTTTGGAAACAGTATAATAAATTACGTGGGTTGCATCGCACTGTATTCCGCTAGGTTCCTTAAGCTGGTGAATTTCTAGGCTTTTAGTTGTCGCAACAAATTGTGGTTGATGCTAATGTTAACCGGAGATAGCCGAGGACCGACGGAAACGTCCGAATACCTGGATCGATTTTCTACTTGAACTTGCCTCGGTTCATGTGAGCTTCGGCATTGAGAATTTTATAGCTTATTGGGGTACGGTCACGGTTGCCTGAAGGCGTTACTATTTCTATTCAAGTACTTGTATGTACACACGCGATCTCAATGTCACCGCTACAATTAGAGTCCGCTATTTTGTTATGTGTAGTTAAAATCCATTGGTATTGTTCATAAACGGAAAGCCGCGCTACTTACCGTAGCAAATAACACACTCGGTAAATGAGTGATGTAAATCACACAAAGCGTATAATTGTTAAAATGAAATGGAGCCATTTGACTCTCACAATGTACGTATTCGTATTCATACGTACTTACGAGTATGTTACAATTCGTTTTAATCATTGAACTCATTTTTCAAACAGAAAAATGAATGTAAAATATGTTCATTCAATTATGGTGATTTTTTTAAAAGTCGCGTAGATATTGTAAACGTTACCACTCATTTATACGTAGTATAAATAACTGCAATAGCGGTAATAAATCGACATTCTGTTTCGAAGTTGCGGTGATATATATTATGTTATAAGGTGAGAAGTTATTCAAGGACGATTTTATTTATTTCATCATTAATGAATTGAGCAAAAATGCGATAAACTCATGATGACATCATAAAAGTGAATAATATCAGAAATAACAGCAAAGTTTACCGTAAAAAACAAATCCCCTTTTTTTAAGTGCAAGCAAGCTGTCTAATTATATGGGCGACGGATTGTCGTATAAAGAAATAAGGTGTATATGTCTGTCTATTCATGAAACTTAAAAAGCTTCGCAAGGGCAAAGATAAATACATTTTTCTTTAAAAGTAGCAGAATATAAATTGCTTTAGTACATAGAAAGTTATTTTGAATTATCTCTACAGAAAATCTCGGGGCTCGTAATCAAGACGATGTTGTCTTTATGAAAATAGCCTTACCTTCTTCAAGGCGGCTTATCTGGGTCTCTTATAACTTGGCTTCCTTACCGTTTTCTCTTACTAGTAAGAGACAAACATTGTTGTAGGAGGCTAAGTACAATTAAATATAGCCTTTTTCGGTTTGATAAATACTTAGTAATAAATGTCACCTAAATAAGAATAAAGAAGGAAGCTCGCGTAGTTCTAACGTCTTTGGGTTTACAAGCGGTCTGTGATACTCGTATTTACCCACATTGGGGCTTTCTGCACTTGCATAGGTCGCAGTAGCGAATTACGAGGGTTTTCGTGCATCAGTATGTACTTTAACCACTCAGTCCTGGTTGTAACCATTAGGTAACAATAGTTGAAACTTGTACATACATACATACATATCGTCACGCCAGGTCCCTAACGGGGTAGGCAGAAAGCAGCGAGTGCCAAATATCTCTGTCCTTACAAACGTGCAGTGCTTCGTCTAAAACTCGAAACTTGAAACTTGTAGATAGACAAAAACAGTTTAAAACTTGTATTGGGTAAAAATAGGTACAGCCAACGTGTAGTATGGTCATTGCGGCCACTACAGAAGAAGTTGTACCCAAAAATAGGACATCAGAAGAGTTGCAACCAAACAAGAATACTAGTCTTGATTAGTCGAATCGAGTTTTAACACCGTTTTTTATTAACTTTTGGCTGCGATTCATTAAGTTTCCACTTGGCACAGATCTCAACGCGATTGGGAGAAAAGCGGACGTTACCTACTTTATTACGCTGGTTTGGTACGGACTCCATTTTAAATATACATAATAACAATTAACTAACTGTGCCCCACAGTTTCACCCTCATTAATTAGAGAACAATTTATCAAAAAACTATTTTAAGAACGTCACGCTATGATTACTAAGAGTCAATATAGTAAAAAAATTACACGGAAGAATAAAGAAACGCTTTTTCGTTGCTGCTCCACTCCTATTAGTCATAGAGTGATGTTATGTAGCCTATGGCCTATCTCAATAAATGGACTATTCAACACAAAAATAATTTTTCATTTGAAACCAGTAGTTCCTGAGATTAGCGTGTTCAACCAAACAAACTCTTTAGCTTTATAATATTAAAATATAGAAGTACGGATATAAATCTCGAATAGTTTGTATGTATAATCTCAACAATGAAGGCTGTGGTGCATCGTATTTATAATCATCAACTTACATAAACCATTGCTCGGAGACTTTCCTAACGTTAGATATCACACGCAATATACTACACCTTGGAGTAATGCAGTCGAAGGTTAAACGTACATTAAAATACGATACGAATATCGGAAAAAAATCGTCACTAGTCCGTACACCATCAACTTTCATTCAAGTTCCCGATTTTCCGTCTATATCTATGTAATGTAGCGATAGTGACCTAATTCTGGATTCATTAAACATTCATACCTGCGTGGCTGAAGGGCACACCCAAGCACATTGTATTCCACGTGAAATGACATGTGTTGATCAAAGACTAGTATTATTATCACGCGCTATTAACTCACTGTTTCTATGTTATCTAAGCACTACTGTTATTTTATTACAATTCTTAAATTCAACAAACATAACGAGTACTTATTTGTGTAGATAACTTTTATACGTAACATTGCATTTTATTCTTTAAGTTTGAACAGGTTCGGCATACCAACATTAGTCTTAGCTAATTACAGTCTCACTATTGAGGCTGCTTCCCACAAGTAGAAAATATTAGAAATATAAGAAAGAAAAATAAAAAAAGAAAATATTAGAAATAGTAAACATGTATTCGTAGATGCTTGTATACAATATAATTATTACATATATGTCATATATTTTATATGAATAAAGAAAGTCCTCCAAGGGGTCTCAAGGGAAATTCTCGCTTGCTGGGCACTAAGAATTTAATCATAACGGAATTGAAAATAAACGTAAAAATTTATTAATTAACCTTTATACTGCTTGTATTGAAATACGCATATTTTTGATCGAAAAGTTAATTATGAACTGATACTCGAATTTCTAAGGATTTCAACCTATACTTACAATATTTTTCCAAATGCGTTGACTTGTTTAATATTTTAACGTGTTTCAAATTTAAAGTTACATTTTTAATCTATGTAGTTTCTTTACAACACTATATTTTATTATAATTCTGGTTATTTTTATTACAAAATTGTGGTCATTATATGAGGCTAATATTTTGGTTCCCGGAGGCAGCAGGGCGCGTAAAACGGTCTCGACGCCCGGGTTTAATAAAAACGTTGCGAAATTACTATCCCCGGCCTTGAGACGTAGGCGCTGGGCGGAATAAAGGATTTTCGTTTTGATTATTTGTTCTAACAAAATCTATTAAACTGTAAAATATCCATTTCAGATAAATTAAGGTAAATTAAATTGTTAGTTAAGAAGCGGTTGGAATGACAAGTATTTTTATACGAAAATTTTTATTCCGGAGAATATTAAGCCTTACGAATCAGTCCTCAGCACTGCGAAGTACCTTAATCTTGCAAGTTACTGTATAAGAGCGATAAAGAAATAAAATTTCACAAAACAAAAATGTTATTACTACTATTCATTTATTAATAAATGCGTCGAGGCTCAAATCGATACCTGCGTAATTCGTGTAAAAAAGGCTTTTGGGAGCCCTTTGCGAAGTTGAACCTACTAATTTCCCCTACCGATTAACGATTACGCGTGTAACATGTCTATAATTCCTTTTATATCATATGATGCTACTTAACATTGATCTCATCTGAAATTTGCGAGACATACGAGTAGGTACATGGGTGTAGATCTCGCTGCTTATACACTTATATTGATTCAAATGAAAATTTATTTATACTTAAACACATTGGTACATTAAAACCAGAGGAATAGTTAAGTATTTTTTCCAGTGACGTTGTGTTACTACGACGAACATAATGAAACAATTTAAAAGTAATAAATAACTAACAATAAATAAAAATATAACTAAATAACAAATAAAAATAACTTTTATTCAAAATATATTTGTTGACACTTAGTAAAATAAAGGAAGAACCTGCCTTCAAAGGAAGTTAAAGTGAAGTAAATTCACTTTGTTCTCTCTCGACACAAGAGAAATATTTCTAAACTGTGTTATACTTTTCTATACTCAAATAAAGTTGAATATTGCATGAAATGCCATCGTTGATCATTTAGCAAGCTGCTACTTGTTGCTATATTTATGCAGCCTTTAATAAGAATAAATTCTTTGATCGATGAACGGATTCGACTAAGCTTTACGAGTAGGTGTAAATTGTAAATACGAATGAACAGGATCGTTGACTGTGTTATGTCGGGTTGATTGTGTCGAGAATCCGGAATGAACATCCCTACCAATATTGCGATTGTAACTCTGTCTGTCTGCTTGACTTTCACGCCTAAACCGCTGAATAGATTTGAATGAAATTTGGTACAGCTATATATTTGACCTTGGGAAAGGACATTTGCTACTTTTCATAGCGAAAAAGAGAGTTGAATGGGCTGAAATAGGGGATGAATGTTTGTATGGAAGTTCGTCATTATCGAAGATAAAACCATGAAATTTTGTATTTAGACAGTTCATATGAAATATGTATATTACAAGAACACTAGCATTTTTGAAATACGAACTATATGGGGGTGAAGTAGGGGATGAAAGTTTGTACGGAAGTTCGTCATTATTATTTTAGGATTCTCGATAGGTAGGTACCTATTAATGCGGGAAAAACTTTGTGACACATTGGTTTCCACGCGAGCCGCGGGCACAGCTAGTTAGAATATAAATTCAAAATTGATATTTAAAAAAAGAAGTATTAAGATTAGGGTAAAAGACGTTTTCATTTATATCAAAACGTTTAGTTATAAAAATGGTTTCGAAGGTTACGTAACATATTAGTTTGCAAATTACGAACGAGGTTTCCAAAAAAGAGCTGTCAGTAAAACAACCGCTGACTCATAGCCGACGATCCCCTAAACTACGCTTAAGATATCAATAACCATCAATCAATCAAGTTCCGATTTCAAGTGCAAACAAGATTTTATTTCAATCACCTTGTTAAATCTCCAGGAATATTAACTCGACGGCTACAGGAAAGCCAGTGGTCCAATCAAGAAACCTTTTACACAGATTGAACGACAGCGGTTTCTAAACGGAGTTCCTAATTATTTTTGCATTTTTTCACACTTCAGTGGAATATTTTAAAGTAATAATCACTTTTATCTGCTCAGAAATATTGTTGTTTTTTAAATAGTTTATTATATCAGGCGTTACTTCGCGGTAATCCATGTTATCAAATAAAGCTAAAATTTTTTAACAATAATGATTAGATAAATGTCGCGACACAGCCGTCTAGTCTAACGATTGTCTTACCTTGAGATATGCTGCTGTAACCATCTGGTGTCATCAGCGGTGTATCTCCGGAATTGAACATCATATCCATTTTAAAGTTACACAATGGTTTCACATTATATTTTGCAATGTTTTGCTCAATAATCGCCGATTTGCAGATTTAAACTTCGATTTCGTTATGTCACTAGCACATTTGTCATTTCATTTGTTTGAATTGCACCTTATTGTTGTTGTATTTGTTTTAACTTTCATTTATTTAAAATGGTTGCATTAATCTGTTTTTGTACCTACTCTGTATACCAATAGAATGTTTTGCAAATATTATTTATTTATTCTTTGTTATTAATAGGCGTAACATTTAAATCATAGTGTAATGAGACACTAATACTATAATTCGTTTTTCTACACATTAGTACCAAACGAGTAAATATAAAGGAAATCCTGTACCACTCTCGTCTCTGCCGAGCAGAAAACCTTTGAACGTAAATCCCGAGATAGAATTATCACAAATCCTTATTTAGGATTAAATATTTATCTTTGGTTCCGCAGCATATATGATGCTCGAGGGAGACGGGTTAAATAATTATTTTTTATTTGCTTAATGATTCGATGTTTCTTTTTGTTGTAAAAGGATCTTTAGCACGATATTTATTTTAAGATTTAATTGCTTATTTTGTTTATATGAACCATGCCATCTTACGAAAATATAATAGACAGGATATTGATTACGGTATTAAATAATTATCTATTGCTTAGTTTATATACGCTAGAGCGAAATCCTTACTCAATATGTAATTCATTATACTAAAGGTAATAAAACTCGTGTTTCATTGCATTGTAAAATAACAATCTTTTCTTTAATGGAAATTGATTCATCAAGCTTGTCTTTCGTCCTAAAATACATGTTGGTAGACGTTTTACGTACTTTTGACTTGTTTTTATGGCTTGTTTCGTATTAATGAAACTCTACAATATATTTACATATTTAGATTAACTATCTACTGTATTCCATAACACCCGACGTATTTATTAAAACTGTAAGGAGATGGTTATTAGTAAACATTTCATATCAATAATGAAATCTGACATAACTGTATTGAAAATAAATTATTTTGTCTGCTAAAACTCAGTTAGCAGTGAAATGTGGTTAGAGAAAGAAAAATAAACAGTGTAAGTTTATAAAGCGTCAGTTTATTTTTTTACTGATATAAACGAGCGAGTTGCAAACAAAATAATATCACTGAAACACGCAACGATGTGTACCCCCACAAATACCAAGTATCTACTTCTTTTATGCGAAACACGTATGTTCCTATAAAACACGTATGTTTGTGGAACTCGTGCTTTTGAAATGGGTTTTACCTTAATATATGTATATAATATATATATACAATTTTTTTAAATAAAAAGTTTAATAATCTCTATTAATAAAAGTAAATACTTAATCCTAACGTCGATTTAAGTAACAAATAATTATATTATAGGTACGCCTTATATATTTTTACACATTTTCGGGAAAGCTTTTCGCAACGCCTCTGATGAGGCTAATCACATAAATTATACGCAATTTAACGTCGTAATAAAAGTTTCTTTTAAAATAATAATACTGCGGTTTTTCACTGAACAATGATGACATCACATACCGATATGTCACATATTGTCAAAAAATTCAACCATGTACGTTACACAGCACTTGTATTTCGTCGCGAATACATCTATTTATGCAATTGAAGCCTAAGCTCGCGATACGTCAAACCGAGCTTGGTGGTGAACCGCCACTGCCACCACCCAACCCTCCGTCGTCCCTTGGTATTACCATCGATTACACAACCAGGGGGTGTTTTGATATAGCTAATTTTCTATTTGATATTGTTACGGTCAATTGATAGAAATTCTTTGTTCAATTAGTTAAAAAAACAAAATTTGATTTGATGACAAAACAATTATTAACATAACACTTTTTTAGTGTAGAAAACACAGTAAAAATTAATCGAAGGAGTAAACTTTTTTGTACACCACCTATAATAAAATATTGAGTGTTTGTTTGTTGATCGCTAAATTATAAAATTTGTATGTCCAGTCCAAAGTGCTTTAAAACAAAATGCCTAATAATTAGGAATCTCGTTACTATTTACGTTTAGATTCCAACTTATCTAGAACTAATTTCATCGTCGAAATTCCATGCTTCCATTCATAATCTGAGTTTCCTGTTTCAATTGGAACTCTGGCAGAACGAGGCCGGGTTAAGTTCACAAACTCAATTAGGAATGATAATTGGCAGCGGGTAACGGTACAATTTTTAATTAAATCAATTTCACTAATGTACATCTAATTCAGTAAACCAGTTTAGCTACAGCCCTTTGTCAGCGAAGTGTCGAATTTGTAACAACAGGCTGAAACCCTTTGTTCGTTCTGTGTCTACGTCACATTACAATGCGAGAGATAAATGAGCGTAAATCTTTTCTTTTCGTAGTAAAATAGGCCTTTTTCATCTCCCACATACCTACTTATACATATGTTTCGTATTTATTTCCACATTTAATTTATTAATTTACGTCTAGTTATTGTGTACACGGATCTCTTTTCATAGTGAGATTTTAGGCGAGCAGTGAAGCAATGAAAATTGCGAATACATATATTATGAACAGATCTACAGTGCTATCTTCCTACCCCGTTAAGTAGGTTAGCGTTAAGGAGGGTTAATGGTTAACTTAATGCTTAATAGCGCACAATAGAAAGAAGTTAAAAAATATTGCAAGAAAGAATGTATATTGCATTTATGTTGCTATTTACTAAATACATCTTTCCACTCTTTTGAAATTTTTTAAAAGCTTCTCAAAAATAACATCATTAATGTTGTAGTACTTCAGTTGCAAGACAAATTAGTGACCAGCAACTATTCATCAAAGTGGCACTTGATGCAGCGTGCACGATGTCGTAAATCATATTCCAACGTACTCGTAATTAAGGCTGCGCTCAGCTATCCTTCACACTTGCCTCCAATAATTTGTGTGTAACACGCATGTGCGGTGTGGGAGGAAACTACATATTTGGCAGCGAGCCCTCTATGGAGATGCTTTGAGTTAGATTTTGTAGGATATTGGTATGATACAGCGGAGAATCCATTTTGTTGTGTTATTACATATCAATCTTCCAATTTGACTGGCCTCGTGGTCGAGTGGTTAGAGATTCTGACTGCAAAACCGGAGGTCGTGGGTTCGTTTCCCACCCAGGACAAACATTTGTGTGATCAGCACATTTGTTTGTTCTGTGTCTGGGCGTAATAAAAATATCTAAAAAGTAGTATATCGTATGTATACATGTATGTTTATCAGCTGTCCCGTTACCATAACACAGGCATTAAATTGCCTAATTTGGGATCAGACGGTCGCCGTGTGTGGAATTGTCGCGTTATTTATTTTAATAACCAACAACATTTTAATGTTCTTTTGTAAAAATGTTGTAACATATTATACACCACAACGGGGATCAAAGAAGCCCTTTTTAATGTAATATAAAAAATGTTGTATTTAAGTGCGTAGGTACTTCACGTCAAATATTCTCAGAGAGGTTAGGTGTGTTCTCGAAAACCTTTCCAGAACACTCATGTAAACACCGCTTAACGACCTTTGCCAGCGCTCGGGTAAACTTTTAACGAAAATGACTTTTTGTACTTTTATTACCTATGTATTTTCCTTAATTTAATCTAGAATCGGGAGAGAAGCAATACTCTTTTAAATATACAATTGATGTACTTGATGGCGAACCTTGTGAGACTTGTGAGTTGTGAGGATATTTGCAAATCCTGCAAATCTTAGAATTCTACATAATTGTCTCTAGGAATAATAATATTCTCTAGGAATATTACGATGCGAATTTTTTCACCCCTTGCTTTCGTTTCAACTTATTCGACGGTTTCAAAATACTTATAAATATACATTATATACATTTTTGTATATACCACACAGCATTTTTTCTCTCATGTTATTTTCTTAGCGTGCATTTTCAAAGTACCTACAGATACAGTCATGCTCATATATTAATTTATCAAAACCACCTCACGCTCATATATTAATTTATCAAACCACGTATGGGATGCTTAATACTTCAATACAAAATTCAGCGAATTTGCTAAAAATAAAATCGATCATATTTCTATGTTGAATTTGAGTAGAAATATTACCACGGCTTTTATCCGTATTTTCATGCTTTGTTATAAATTTGTTGAATACATTATCTTGTTTAATTAATAAACAAGATAATAGACATACGAAACAAAATTTTACAAAGTAACTCCAAAGCAAATTTCAACCAAATTTATTGTTAGTAAGGATATAAAATGGCCGTTAATTTATTACGCCCTTGCCGGTTCCAATTTCTTCGGGGCAGGAAACAGGGTTGCAAAAACTGGAGTTTTATTCGCCATAACGTTTACGACACGACAAATTTCCGATAGTACTCTTAAGTAACGAAATGCTTTACAGATAATCTTCGGAATATAGGGCAGAAGGTGAGGGCTGGTAGAGCACGCGATAATCTGTTTAGCGTGAAAGGTTTTCCGCGACCTTTAAACACTCGCTGACGTAGGGTTGTCATCACATTTAAATAATAATGACATTAACATTAATTTCAGATCACGTTAGTAGGAACATATACATAAGACCCGGAACGTAGTAACCCTTTTAGTGGTCTACAGGTTGGGGACTCGTTCATTTCAGTGTCTGCAAATTGATTAATTGCGTGTTTCAAAATTTCACTGTAATTGTAGCTTTAATGACACTGAACTTTTAAAACTATAAGTACGTACATAAATTCGCAAAATCAGAAGTTTGAACCTTAGACTCTTGGAGTGGAAATACGAAATTTAAACCACAATGCTGTTACTGGTTTTCGTTGCCTTAAGATTAAATTAGTAAAGTTAAGGTCACACAATTTTAAAACGATATAATTTTTATTAATAGCGAAAACATCTTTCGGTGGCCCTACATCTGACAAGGCGGTAAACAGTTTCGTAGTGTGCGTACGGAAAATGTTCTGCTTCTAACTATGTAAGTACGCCTTTGTGTGAAAACTGTTTGTCTTACTCATAAGACGGCGGATTTAATTTGATGATTTAACACTTACAGATTGTTTAACTTTAGTTCATAGTCAGCCAGAAGGTAAGAGAGAAACGTTAAAGACGGATTTTCGCTAACATTTCACTTTTTATTATATTCTTGTAAAATAAAATTTTAATGTTATTGCAATCAAAGCTCGATTAACTTTAAAAATTACTGAATAACATTGCTTAAGCAACGGCTTGGGTAATATCTACAAAAGACAATCCATTACTGTGTTATAGATTTTTATACTTAGAAGGTATGACCTTAATAGTGTTGTTTTTTAATTGCATTATATTCACACTCATAGGAAGCATATTAATCTAACAGTTATTAGTCAAACACAAATACTGGGCGTGGAGAATGTTTACTTCGTGTCAACTGCCGCGGTATATAACGTGACGTAGGACCACGAGATGTATTTACATTGTCGATATTGGTAGACGCAAATTATAATATTTGTCGAGCTTTCTAACCTGCTGTAACATCGTGACATTGCAAATTTTTCACCTGTTAATGTTCCGCGTATATTCAACATAAATTACCGATATGCGGAAATGAAAACGTAAATCCAGCCTGTTGCTAGTAGCCAGGCTGTCAGGCTGTTTTCGCGAACACTAATCACATAAAAATGACATATATTTAACAAAATAAACTATTCAAAAATTTACTAAATATTCTAAGTGTGACTGAATAGACACAGTGTATTTCTCAACATCGAAACCTGCAAGTAATGTCTACGTCTATTTCGATTTGTTCCCTTAAGTTGGTCAAAGGTTGTTTGGACACAAACAGATTGATTCAGGTAGGATCGTCGTCTTTGTGTTGTGAATACCTTAAGGAATTTGTTTCGACTGTATTTTTTGTTGAATAAAATATCAAAATTTCACCAACTGGTTCCGTTAATGTTACCTGAAATAAGAAAGTTTTTGGTTAATGTTGCAGTTGATCAAGATTCTAGGTTAAACAAATTGTATTAATAAGAGGATGCACTTTACTGTGTATGGACGGATACAAAAGCAGTGCGTTATAAATGTAAAATACTAAAGATGGACGAAGTTTACCGAGTTTTGGCAGTACGAGTAAGTGTTATAGTTTGCTTTGGTCAGTTCAACGGGTCGATGGGCCCCCTAAAGGCGAGCAGCGTCTATATAATATTGTTGCGAGACATAATATTTTATATACATAACATAAAGGTAAATAGATAAAAAGGACTTTTTTCCACAAGTATCTAAATTTTATATACACTTATTGGAGCGACAGTAGCGCTTTGCTGTGTCGCCCTGCACTCATATTGTGAATGCTCAAAACACGCCACGGCACGTGATCATGAACCTGTAAGATCTAGATAAGATATATAATAAGCCATTCATAAATTTGTTTTAATACTACAGCATATTAGATGTTTGGGGTAGAATTAAGAATATACCAAAACCGAAATTACCAGTCGTAACATTCGTGATTCATTTGAGATCTACCACAACCGATCACTGACCTTTGATTTTTTTATGCCGTGAAATAACTCAATAACAGAATCTAGAAACGATATCTGCACCTGTATTAATACTAAAATGTATTGCGCACGTTTGTCCCTTGAAATTGTTACTAGTGATTGAGACTGTTATCATACGACTCTGACTGTTAACTGAAACTGCGATCTAATATATTATTCAAATACTAATAATGTCGGTCATACGAAAACGATTACAGGGGCTAACTTATTGCCCTTTATGACGCCAAGACTGCCTGTCAAGATCATTACACTCTCGGGGACCAGATGGACTCGTAACTACTGGGATCCAACATATATGTAAATGCGTTATCGTCGAAATGATAGTTTTAGTCACCCTCTTCTTCTACAAACAATGGTAATAATGGACTTGGAATACTATCAAATAGATCTTACAATAAGGTAAAAAGTGCTAATTGCATTATTAAAAACTTAACTTTATTTACTGTCATAAATTGTGGAGAAGAAAGAAGAAAGGTACTAAATCCTCCTAGAGTGGTAAAGAAAATATATCACTAGGCGTATATAGTACAGGCTTAAGTAAGAATCTCAGCAGTCTAAATAAATAAAATGTGCCGTTATATAGATTTTTATAAATCCCTAATAGTTAGCAAAGAATTTGGCACATTTCGGAGAGTGATTTTAATAATTCATATTAAAGGGCTTCCTAGCTAACTCCACGGGAAAACTGGGTATTCATGAATTGTTTATACATGGGCACGGTACAAACAGAAAACAAGTACCTACTTCAGCGGAATAAAGAGGAATACATATACTAACATGATATTTACAGATCAAAGAAAGTATTGGTGTAAAATGATGATGAAAACATGAGAAAACAGGTATCAATCAGGTTTATTAGATCATCACTGTACACAATACAGATAGAAATTATTTTTATTTACTGTTATTATATAAAACAGGTTTTCACAAAAGTAGCCACGCAAGTGTTCGTCGCTCCCACCTAAATTTTGCCGCCATCTTTAACCGCCTTCTAAAGGACACACTTGCTTTCTGCCGCTGCCCGAGCCACAATTTAATAAGCAAATTAGCGTTTTCAGTTCGATACAAACAACAGAACATCGTAATTAAGAGGTAGATAACGTAACAAGTGGATCCGTAAGAATCATTGCTAATTAAAAAGTGAAATGTCTACAAAACGAAACCTTGCCAGAGAACACTACATTGTATAACAGTTATATCATTTCCTATGTGTAACACTTGTATCATTTCTATCTACATATGTATCTGTAAATGGTTGTTGTTTCTGCTGATAATATTTTTTTGTCTCGTGAAACCGTAATCCTAATCGTAAATTAAAACAGAGATACGTGAGATATTAACCTGTTTTTTATGTTCAATTTCTTTGTACCAATGTTTAGCATATTATAGTTTGAGAATAGTGAAATGGCAGTTTATAACTAATACTGTCTTGTTCGTTATTGCAAATTTTTACTCTTGTTATTAATGAATTACGTTTAGATATAAACTTTTCACAAGCATAAATGATGCATATTGGAAATCGGAAGCATTGTAATAATATGATCATACCCTATCGACTGGTAAACCACTTATATAGTATACTTAACTGGCTATTTTCAGTCACTCATGGCTCTATGTTTAGTTATTATAAATGATGAGATTTAGTTGGTAGTATTATAAATGATGAGCGTGATGCTTGATGCCATTTTTATGTAAGATGAAAGGAGATTCATAATTCATACCCAGTGTTAGCGATTGTTGAATATGACCAAAATTAAAAAAAACTTTATGTAATGTTATGTAATTAATTAAATATATATTTAATTAATGGACAAGATGCCATAGTATGCTTGAAAACACTCTGTAGCCGGTGAGGAGGCTTTGTTCCGCATACAACAGTATGTTTACATGAGATAAGTGTCTTACTCTTATAAAATTAATAATAGTATTCGTACGGATCAGTATGTCTGGTGAACGAATGCAGTATGACTGTGAAGGAGATACCAAAACACACGAAGCGGTATGAACTGGTGGCGCCCGATGGCGGTTGGGGTTACGTGATATGGATTGCAGTAGTCATTAACATGGTATGTTTTGCTACTTTTAAAGAATAATGCAGCGAGGAAGGATCTTAACATTTGCTTTTTTTTCAATATGTTTGTGATGATTCCAGCAATTCAATTCAAATTCATTGAAAACAAATGGTACTGTTATGGTACTGTCGCAAGTGGGGATTTTAATGAATATTTTGAGTGAATATTTTATTGTGAAGTTTTTAATGAAATATCTCGTTAGTCAGCTGAGTAGTCTTTGGGATATTTGCCTTTATCTTTTTCATGCAAAAATATAGTGGCCAAAATTGTCATTTTAGTCTAAGCGTGGATCAAAAAAAACATCAAACGATCGTTATCAATAACCTGTTGTATATCCTTGAAAGATGTGATTTTCTGAGAAAAAATTCAAACTAAATCACACATTTATGTAGTAATATGCATTTTATCTACCATGACGACTGACGCTTCCTCCATCGGGCTCATAATGATACTGTTTTAAAGGCATTTAGAATGCAAATAATATTCGATACCTCTACGATTTTTATACAGGATATAATGTAACAACATTTTATATAACGCATGTCCGAATTGAAAAATACGACAAAATTTTTATTAAAATACATAATGCCACTGCGGTTTGGCTGAAACTGATTCCGTCAAGACAAAGGTTTTAAAACATATATGTACATGTATTATGAGGTATATACAAGTTAATGTAGAAGATATAGACTCGTAATACGTGTATGTATTATTTCAATGGGACTGAAAGGATTGTGTACAATTAAGTTGAGGTCTAATTTATAGTTTTTCTTTTGGTTTAAATTCTTTTAAAATAACAGTTACTGTGATATTAATTTACAGGTAGCTGTATCATCTTTCATGCCGTGTTTGGGAATGATGTACAGCGAGGTTTACATCCAGCTCGATATGCAATCGACGGCTATAACATTGCTAAACGGGATCGCATCAATGAGCAATTCATTTGCAGGTAAGGGAATTTTTATCTGTAATAATGTTTGGGAAAAATTATTCAATACAATTCATCCGTAACAATCGCGGTCTTTGTGAGCGCAATAATTTTGTTCTATGCGATTCCATTGCGACTTCAGAACCTGGGTAACTAACGCTCCGGTCACAGTTGCTTTCTGAATTGTACTTAATTATTATTACTAGTGGTCGCCTACTGGTCGAAATTCGACCATAATTAAAAATAATTATTTGAGATTTCTTTGTACTTTGACATTGACAATCAGAATGTAAACAACGACCGTTGTATGTGTGTGTCAAATGAGTGTGTCAAATGCATGGTATGTGTGTGTGTGTGTAATGTTTTATTTATTGATTTAATGTACTTTATAAGCATTATTATTGAAAAATATTAGCGTTCTGCACTT
>DWGJ01001955.1:0-17516 GCA_018246895.1 Aspitha aspitha aspitha | reverse complement strand
CCGCGTGGTGGACTACGGCCTAAATCCCTCTCACTACGAGAGGAGACCCGGTCCAGCAGTGGACCATAAAAAGGGTCGAACAACAATAATTGCAGACGATTCCACACACGATACGATTCTGTAGTTTTGTAGTACACATCCTGGCAACCCAGTGGAAATTATAAAGACAGCATTCCTTTCCCTTAAAAAGATGTCTCGGAGTTGCCACATTAAAATTTAAATAATGCGCCCGATTCACAGAATTAAGCGCTTAACGCAAAAACATCTCGCTGCCCGGTCATTTGTACTGAACATGTCTTATAATCGTCACATATGGGTGTATTACTCGGGTTTGTATTTATAAATGCATGTCAATGCAAACTGCTTCATTATTTATTTTAAATGCACTCCTCTATTCGTTTTTGTTCGAAAATGCGGCGCAAATAATAATATACATTATAATTAATGCCAGTAGTTATTTTAATGTTCTACATTTTTTGCGTCTTGGATTCGTGGTAATGATTCTATATCGTCGAAGCTAGCGAGACGCATGTTTTTCTCTGTTAATATGTCAAACACTGCTGTTTAATATTTTTCTATAACTGGGGACAATTTCAAACACGGCTGTCTGATCCTAAATTAGGCAGTTTAATGCCTGTGTTACGGTAACCGGACAGCTGATAAACATACATATATACATACGATATAGTACTTATAGAGATATTTTATTACGCCCAGACACAGAACAAACAAATGTGCTTACCACATAAATGTTTGTGTAGGAAATCGAACCCACGACCCCCGGTTTGGCAGTCAGATCTCCTAAACACGCAACCAGCTAGATGCGCAACGCAATAACACTAATCAATTGAATTGTAATCATTCATATTTTAACACTCAAAATATATTCATTTCAAGACAGATCACATGAAATAACATTAAATCACATTAATTCAATTTAAATTTTACAATGAGTATTCAAATAACTTAAGATATAAAATGTATAAACTTAAGATATAAAATACAATTTAAATAAAGTGTCCGATTCACAGAATTAAATATACTTTTTATGATATAGTTAGATTATACTTTTTATGAATTTTAGTTTTTATTTTATCTTTTTTATATCCTAAATATTCATTTATTAATTAGCATTTAGTTAAATTAATATATTTCTTTAGTTATTATTACTTCTTTGCTACATAATATAAGGACCTTTGTGAATTCGTTCAAAAACCCCTGCGACGACGAATTATCCTACACCGAAACTCGCTGCAAGGAAATCATAAAAATGCAGGAAGCAATATTACGATATCGCTTGTGTGTGCGTCACTTGTGTGTGTGTGTGTGTGTGTGTGAATGTATTGAACGCGTGCGTGCGATGCGTCATGCACGATCACCTCCAGGGCTGTCGGTACGTCAGTTTTAATTAACAGTTCAGTAACAGTAGAGCCTGTATACGGTTCGCCCGGGGAAGTACCACCGCCACACCTTCTGCCGGGACGCAGTTGTTTCAACTGTGTTTCGGTCCGAAGGGTAGTTGCCGGTCTTGTACAGCAGAGGCGACCATCGCAGTCCTCAAGTTCTATCTAAAATTGTTTCTGCACATTCGTTATTTATTTAAAGAGCAGGCAGCAGTCACAATTGGCTGCTACCGCTCATGGACATCTGCAACCGACTTCTAACAAGACTGATCCTGTCAGATACGGGCACAGGCCTTGCCACTCTTGAGGACGAACCTCGCCTCTGGTATACAAGTGGACCGGCAACCACACCCTTCGGACCGAACAGTTGAAACAACTGCTTCACCACAGAAATGGGTGTGACGTTGTACTTCCGACGAACCGTATACTATCTTCCGCAACCAGCGGCAACCCTGACAGTTCACACTCCACTTGCCGCTGCACAAATTGATCGCGGGCGTCCCTTTCTCGCAACGTGCGGCGGTCTCGCTCGCACGTAACTGTTACAGTCTTACAGTTAGCCGGACCGACGGCTTTTTGGACGTTAAAACAATAATCACTCGCATGCGCATGGTCTTACCGCTGACCCATTTGTTACCATGAAACCATTGAGATGTTATCGACTGCCCTCGTGGCCGTGGGTTCGATGCCCACCCGGGACAAATTTGTGTGTGCAGCACATTTGTTTGTTCTGTGTCTGGGCGTAATAAAAATATCTATATAAGTACTCTATGGTATGTATACATGTTTATCAGCTGTCCGGTCACCATAACACAGGCATTCAATTGCCTAATTTGGGATCAGACAGCCGTGCGTGGAATTGTCCCCAGTTATTTATTTATATTTATTTATTTATAACGTGTGTATCAGGATTCGAATAAATACGACGATTGGCGACACCATTACTACCCGCATCTCGCGGACGTGCTGGCGGGTGTGTGCTCGTGCAAGCCGCAAGCGGCGTTGCTGGCGGCCATGCTGCCGCCGCTGCAGCCGCGGTTCTACTCAATATCGTCGTCGCCGCTCGCACATCCCAACCGAATACACGTTACCGTTGCGGTCGTTGTATATAAAACTGAGAGTAAGTTTGTCTCGACCGATTGTAGCATTACCGTCCATCCCACTATACTAATCATATTATACGTTATTCTATAATCTCAATATGCTATATATGTAAGCTTCATTCGAGTTTACATAAGCTCGGTAATCTGCTATATAAAGCCAACAGAGTTTAAAGAATAAATTTAATAATACATTTAAACTTATTCGGTACATATAACAAAATGTGAATCTACTTTCTGTTTTCATGGAAGATTTCCATTTTCCATTTCGCATATAAAATAATACCGTTCCACCAGTCTGTTTAGTATGATAAGCAGATGTTCATTTGTAACACATCTGAATCCTCAGATGGAGAGGGATCAACGCATTACGGTGTGTGTTCAACTTACCTTCAAAGTTTGAAGCCAGACGACGAACTTTTAGTATTTATAAGGCAGTAAGTGAAATTGTTTTTGTTATGAAATTTATTTAAATTAGAACATTTGTTTCATGCGTGAGATACTGTTGTTAGGCTAATTCTGTTTGTAACTTTTTAGATTTTGAGTACGAAGTTTTAAATATAAATACTGTGTTTAACTTATTAATGTTAGATTTGAATACTTCACATTAATATTTGTTCACCGTTTCTTATTTGTTTTTTGTCACCCTATGGAAGTGGAAAATGACCACCATAGACCATAGAAAGACATAGAAAAAATATATAAAGTAATGTTATTGTTTATTGTTTAACAGTGCGTCCAGTTTCCATATGCCCCGAGACATATCGGCACCCCTTATCCTAGTCGGTCCGGGGTCCGGTATAGCGCCCTTCAGAGGCTTTTGGCACCACCGAAGGCATCAACTAAGGAACTCTAATTCTAATCCTGGACCCATATGGCTGTTCTTCGGCTGCAGATACAAAACTATGGATCTGTACAAGGAGGAAAAAGAACAGGCATTGGACGAAGGAGTGCTGACGAAAGCTATGGTAGCGTTTTCTAGGGAAGACGGAGTTTGCAAGGTACCCATCTTCTATTAGAATATGACTAAAGATTAACGACCACATAAAGCAGTACAGATTAAAATACTACATTTTTTCACCCTTATATACGTAGCAGTAATACCTTTACTTTGCTAGCAATAATAGTCTATTATTCCCATTCCAATGGTGCAATTATGTTAACAAAAATACGGCAACTTTTCTAAGAACGAAATCGAATGTTAATTGTTCTTTTAATAATGCTATCTTTATATTCCCAGAAACACGTCCAAGGGCTCCTAGAAGACGAAGGTGCCAACGTCGCTCGTATGCTGGTCGAGGAAGAAGGCCATTTCTACGTGTGCGGCGATTGCAAGATGGCGGAAGAAGTTCAACAGAAACTTAAGGAAATTTTAAAGGAGCACGCTCGCATGACCGACGACGAAGTGGACGAATTCATTATCGACATGATGGTATGCTACCTTTAGAATTTTAGTAAGAGAAAATAAATATTTTCTAAGTTGCAGTACGACTTCTACTAACGAGCACAAGTGACAGCTCAGCTCGCTGTTGCTCATAAAATGCGTGTGAAGTTGTGTTTACGTATTAAATAATCAGAATTGTGATTGAGGAATGTGATGATAGAGTGTCTGAAGTTATTATTATTATATTGTTACAGGATGAGAACAGATATCACGAAGATATATTTGGCATCACTCTTCGCACCTCAGTGGTGCAGAGCGCGTCGAGGGAGACTGCTAAGCGGACTCGACTTAGCTCCGTGCAATCGTGAACTGAAATGACGAACAAAAAAAGCGGTTTTTTTTAATTCAATACAGAGGTTAATTTTGCACTTCGTTGTTTCCGCGCTTAAATACAGCCTTTCTCTCGTATGCAAAGCCTTTTCAATTCAAATTAGTATAATTGAGTATGCATGATCAAGTTTATTTAATCATGCTTTGTGACGGAAACGTGTGCAATAATAGATTACACAAAGCGTAGAGGGATTGATGGATGGTTAGATCGAAATATCTTCGAGCTAGAACATAGGCTATGATTATAATGACAAGAATGCAATTAATTTAAGTTCAAGGTAAAATATAGCTTAAAAGCATTTAGACTAATAGCGCGTTTAGGATATGCGATAGCGAACGTGATTATTTTTTTTAATCTTTTTCAATTTTATTTGTCTTTGCGTCTTGATTGGAATGGAATTGGATTGCACTATTTGGAATTTTAAAAGTATATTTGCTTTCTTCATTTTCCAATTTTCAAAACATAGTACCACCATGCCTTGCTTTGGGGTCCGTTGTTTCGGAATTATTGACTTATGTAGTATCGGATGAATCGCGGTCGCATTTCAAGTTCTAAGATGGTTTCACAGTCACTTGTTTCGTGTTAAAATTTCTTTAGTAGTTACCTCCAAAGTATCAGGAGCTCCATATTAATTTTTAATCT
Source organism: Aspitha aspitha aspitha (assembly GCA_018246895.1). Classification (NCBI taxonomy): domain Eukaryota; kingdom Metazoa; phylum Arthropoda; class Insecta; order Lepidoptera; family Hesperiidae; genus Aspitha; species Aspitha aspitha. The sequence continues at coordinate 12,596 of DWGJ01001955.1, read as the reverse complement.
TAACTGTAATTTCATTAAAAATGCATTTTTAACGAGGTAATTGTAATTGATACTGGTAGATGTTTAATTTAAAATACTGTTAATGTAATATTGAACAATTCTCTTTATTCACATTTATATGTCAAAAAATAAAATGATTATAACAAAATCAATGATTTATTTTGAAATCCTTCCTCTTTACGTTTTCACGCGTAGGTAAATACATACATTCATAATGTACTTACATCAAAGTTTTACATACATATGAAAAGATTTTAAAAAGGAGTTAGATTACATTAATAAGTGAAATTTTTCGTGACACATATTTTTCGCATTAAGGATTTATATCGAGATTACTCATTGTTTTCTATTAAGAAAACACTAGGTATACGCAAATTTTATCATCATCAACGACTAAATGTGTTTAGTTTTCAATTCTATTAGCCTTCCTGAGATAGCTAACTCTTCCTCCTAACAACGTGGTCGTAAATTTCGATCTGTGCATATTTTGGCGAAAAAATCCTCTGTTTCGTGGTGTTCTGTCCGGCGTCTTGTTGGGGGTCGGGGCAGATTATCTTGTGATCGTGGCGGTTTTGAAACAATAGACCTTTATCGGGATCCATAATTGGCTATCAAAGATGAAAACAACGCATAAACAATTTAATATAAATCAAACTTAATACTATGTATTTAAAATATATGACTATGCTACAAATTTAATTGGAACAAAACATATTATGTCACCCGTAAAAGGTTTGTGAAATAACATTTGATAAAGAATGTTACTTTTCTGTACATTCCACGTCAACGTAGGCGATTTATCGTCGAATGACGATTGACCTTCCGTTACAATTTTAAATCTAATTTTCTTACATAGAATTAGATTCGCGAAGACGATCGTGAAATACCTACGCGAAATTTTCAAATGTTGATATTTATGAATATGAATATTTTCGTATTAGTATTAACGATAACAAAGCCGTAACATTATAAATGCAGCACGTGATGCACATTGTATTTCGCCGCATAGTCTAATGCGGAGACTGCTTGAACGAAATGTTCAGAGAAATTCCGTGCATAAATGTTTTGGTAGCGGACAACGGTGACATCGAACTATGCTGCTATTTATTGAAATATGATCTGAATTTCATCTTGAAATTCACAGTATAATATTTGAAGTTTTTAAGACAATTTTAAAGACAATAGCCAAATAAGCAACGTGGTAGGAATTCATCTTTGTAATTTAATCTTCGTAACTATTCACGGCAACAGCGACGATTCACGGGATTAGGAACAATATTATCATTTTAATCGATTCTAGTGTAGAAATTTATTGAATTGGGTTTGTTTTATTACTGATGCTTTGAATTGAAGAATACTGAAAGCAAACACTTATCGTGTTCACCAATATCTACGTGCAGAAGTTTCTGTTACAAATTATTATTTTGAATATATTACTGTAGTTTGAAAAAATGTAAGACTTTGTGAAAGATGAAGTTTATAAAAGACCGAAGAATAAAACAAAGGTGTTGTGTTCAAAAATGATCGGCAGACTATTACTTGTTTTGTGCAAAATAACAAGGTACACCTGTGTGCTGATTCCGAGTTTTCAATATTTCACTCGCCAAACGCGTCGAGAAGTGAGTGTAAGTTGCTATCTCATTGGCGTATCCAATGTCAAATTTTGGATTTCATTATAGGAACGCTCTTGAAACAACCAATCACGTGCGACAATGTTCTCACTGACAAGTACCAGTTAACATTCAATGCTCGCCATTGGGCGATTAAAAATCTAGCAATCGCAAAAATTTGCTTCCCGTGACTGACACCAGTTGGCGCTGTTTCAATCCCCATACAAATTGTATTTTACAGTATCACGATCGAGCAGATATGAAAAAATCGGTATAGGGACACTGAATATAATTACTTGTTATGTATATTGGTCCTCGCCTCTCCCAAATAAATAAAATATATGTTCAATGTACCATTTCTGACATGTCAGAAATAATGTACATAAACGCATACATCTAACACACACATTTGCGTTTAGTATTTTCACAAATTTTATGTATGCATAAGAAAAATGAATCCGAGAATTAGGAGTAGATATCTAACTCAGATATGGAAACTTATTAAAGTACGTTTACTTAAGAGATTTTAAAATATTTACGGCATAGCCATATAAATGTTCGTACATTCGGCATATTTCCTAAGTGTCCTTAATAGTCGTTTATAAACTGTAATGCAGTCTATCGGCAGACTAACTTAATGATCATTTGGAATTCTTGTAAAAGTAATGTACTCGTAAAATACCTACACGAGTATATATATTTATCCACTTCATGCCGAAACTTGTGCTCAACAGTTTCTTCTGTGTAAATACAGTTTGGCTGTAGGTAGTAGCAAGATCCACAAATTCCTTTCGAACTCTTTTTATACAATTTGTGTTGAAACCAAAGTAACTGGTACCTACTCTGTCATAAAATGTGTCTTAATTCGAGATTATATAAAGATACATCAAATATTGGTCACAATGACCACATTCGGTGACCTAGACGATTCTTTGCTACTATGATAACAAGTTAGAAAAGTAGTATAGTCTATATACCTAGACTAATATTAGCATTATAATGTAGCCTTATTGGCCTTTTATGACTGTTGCATGTTTCTTTGGTAGTCTCTTAATACAATAAAGTAATGTGCCTAATAAACAATTAGTTCAGATTAGAATACTTAACATGCACCTATTTTTCCTAATTAGACTGAATAATGTGCCTAGTTTTCAAACAGATTGTATGTAAAGAATCTTTTAATCGCCTTCAATGTCCAAGACAAAGACAAGGGCATCAACGAAAGAATTCAAATTAAGAACTTGAACGTTTATGAGTATTTTAGCATCTTAGTATTAATAGCATAGTATTAATCTGATAAAGCAAAAATTTTCACACCAATTCACATCATCTTTGTTACAATTGAAAATATCTGCTCAATAAATATTCAACGTACGAATCAACCCTTGAAAGCTTGTAGAATATAAAGAACTCATTTTTCGTCCTCGTTCTTTGTTGTGACGTGACTTGGCCTTTCTATAGCCCTTTAGTAAATCTCTATATGTAATGACATTAGGGCATTGTCTGTTGGAAATAGTCGGTACTCGTAGCAAGATGATATTAAATTATTTCATCGACTGGTTTCAAATAACAAGCAGGTGAGTTAAGGGCAATAACGAAATCCTCTAGTAATTTAAATAACTTAACCTTTGTCTTAACATGATTAGGTATATTTGAAGTTATAAAAATTTTCGCGGTCTTTTTATAATTATCCATTGTCAACTAGGCTCGAGATAGGCAGGTAGGCAGTGCCTATTTTTACTGTGAAATAATTTTTAAGATATTTAATTTTGTATGTATGCATTTGAATGTCAGTCTGTGTGTTCATCTATGTGTGTTCTATCTTCAACATTAGCGACGCATCTGTGACCAAACTCAAATAACGTGGATATCAACAAATAAAACCTTTATTGCCTTACTTGTCAGTACTAATAGGTACTTACTGGACTAACGTTCCAGCAATATTGTCATTGTCACCAATGAACACTAATTAACTAATATTACTGTTGACATCTGTCTGTAGGTATACTAGTTGAAATCTTACACTGTAACTTTCCCACTTTGACAATCCCAGTGACGCCGTTTAGTTTGCAAATGTTAATTAGATATCGCTAATAGACATTGACCACTTGAATGTCCTGTCTACTCATTTGCTGTCCTGTATACTAGTATACTCTTCAGATAAAAAATTAAAAAAGAGTTCTTGTCTATAAATCACTTAATATCTTGTAGCGTTCTTCTATATCAGGGTTAATCTAAATTGACATGTTAGTTTCGTATAACGCCTGTATAAAAATTAAAAAAAACAGGCAGACAGGCGACCTAACGGCAAATCCGTTCGTTACTTTTGCATATTTATTACCAAACTGAGAGTAACTAAACAAAGTCTATGAAGTATTTCAGCACAGAAGATAAAAAATTATTCGGAGGGTTCCCCCGTAATTATTTCCTAGAAAGTTATGCTTTGAAATGTCTTTGCCATAACTTGAAAAGACCTGACGTAGCCGTCAAGATCAAAAGAATTCTAATTATAAGCTCGCGTAGCATATACTTTTAGATTAAGGCACTGAAATGGTCTTATTCTCGGCTTAAAAACGTGGGAAAAATTTACTCTGTGAACTATAGATTATATATAGTATGATGCTATAAAACTGTGTTCTGTTGACTGTGAACGGAGTGTGACTAACATGGATTCAGAATTCGACATCCAGAATTTCTTCAACTGCACGCAGCAGATCTTGGGCAGAAACCACATAGGTGACAAACTCAATGTCACGCAGCTGTTGGATTTGTTACCGAATAAAATCCTGGATGATATAAACCTCAAGTAAGTACGAGTATGAATTTATTTCTGTATATTACAGGAAAGGGAAATTATGGTGAATGTTGTGACTATTGCTCTTGGTACATAAGGTTGGGCAACTGAAGAACTTTTCGTAATTTTAAAGAAATTTCAAGATATGGAGACGCTACTAAAGTAGTTACAATGCTAAAAATATAATTTTCGTATGTATCTTTCGAAAATCTAATTCAATATCAGTTCAGCCTTAAAGTAAATAATGTTTTATCATTTACTTACATACATTCTAAAATAACAAACTAACACTCTTGGTCTAGTGCTTTTAGCACCTGATTGCCGGACTGCCTGACACTGATTGCCGGTAGTGGGTTCGATTACATTTACAACCCAGGACCAATATTTTTGTGATGGGCACATTTGTTTGTTTCGTATCAAGACGTGTTACAAATATTTATACTACCATCACAAAGCTGAGTTAAATTATTTTATTTATTCATTTATTAACATATTAGCAAATTATATGCAATGATTATAGCGGTATTTTCTTCAACACGAGAAGGTCAATAACGTTCAAATTTAAAATTAAATTTAATGAACTACGGTCTATTTTCGACCGCTGAGCGACCGCTACTTGAAGTAAATATACGAATTTGTTAATTAATTTTAACACAATTGAACAATTCATACTAACGAGATTTCTCGAACAATTATAAGAACAAGATTAAAGTGTTTTTAAAGATTTTCAGTCTTCAAAAGTTATATTTTAGCAATGAAATTATAACCTAATTACTTTTACTGTTCATTCCGGGCTTAATAGTTTTCAGTCTTGTTAATTATTGGAATTTATTTTTGAAAAACTAGTTTCGTTTCTTTTTATTTACAAAGCTGTCTAAATCACGTGACCTTAATGTTCGTAACCTAAGGCGAGCCTATTCATAGCAAGCAAAGCTTAAATCTCAACCCTCAACAAGTCCAGAGAAATAAGGAAATAGAAAAGAAAGTTCTATCGATTCAATGGTTTTTGGAATTACGAGTATTAGTTCCTCGAATATGAAAAACAAGTCTCGATTTCCTGTTCAAACTTAATAAAAATATGCCGTGAATCGTGACCGACAAGTTTCGATATACGAACCGAAGAAAGTTTGTTTACACAAGTTTCCTGATAGGAAGTGTTATTGATATTTCACGTTCAGCAGAGTTCGTACCGGTATAATATTCATACGAATCAAAATTCAATAAAACTAACACCATTCACTTATTTTTCTGTACCTACATCATAACATTACTATAGATAAATTATGTACTTACTATAGATCTGCAAATAGGGAAAATTCTTAACAGAACTTTGCATCTGTTTTTATCGGAAAACCGTCACACGTCCTTCATAACTACAATGTACTTTGCCTTGTTTGAAATACATATTTTAAGTCAGACCCTTATTAACGAAGACATGTTGTTTTGACATATAAACAATAGAAATTGTGAGATAGAATTCAATAAAAATACGTATGCTCTACGCTTGTAGGCCGGGTGATCAAATAACTACTCGTAAGGAGTTGTTGCGTAAAACGCCAGACCATTGGAAATATTTACGTTTAAATTATTGATCCGATTTGGCATTGCTTGATAAGAATCTTTAAAAAGGAAGTCAGTTTCGATGCGTCGCTTTCCACGAAGACATTGTTAAACAGGACGTGATTGTAGAGCAAATAGATAAAATGGAAGGAATTCTTTGTAAGAGGAACTTTAAAGTGCCATGCGATTGGAGATGAAGTTCTTTCGCAAAATGATAAATGAAAGAGATAGTTACTATATCTTCTTTGGATAGTATGTTATTGTGTAGATGTAGACAATTTGTTTTAATACCTCCAAAGTAATATTGCTTCAAGAAAGTATAATTAAAAATGCCAATGTAACTAAAACATTATTGTTATTATCCACATTGTGACTAATTTCTTTTTATTAATTTTTCATACGTCTACAAGAGAAAAATCGACAAGAGCTAATTATCTAAGTAACTAAATAAATAAATAGGCAAATGACCACTACATTCTGCACAACTGCATATACATTATATCATTAAATAAGGCCGTAGGTACCTGAAATGGATAACAGATGCTTTGATATTCTTGAGGAGAGAGTTATAACGCCTCATGTTTTATTGTGCAGTAAACGCAAAAATATGTATTATCATGGTTTAACAGTATGTAGCTGGTTTATTATGATTACGAAACTTAAGTAAAGACTCATAAAACGATACAGTATCGAATATAGAAGCATTACGCGTACAAAATCTACGACAAAGCACATTCCAAGCGATGTTATTAAAATTTCATAGATAGGATTGAACTTAATCGCTGAATAATAGAGCGTTTGGTTTTTACCACGAGTGAAACAGCAGTTTTGTTAGGGTCGTTTATATTTCAATTAATGAAATACATATAAAGCTACAATATATTATCCTCAGTTACGAAGGTTTCTAGATAGATACTACAGGGAAAATTGTATCTATTCCTAATTCTTGTTCTACCTAACTGCATACTCAAAAACGGACAACACTTTTTACTTACAACTTTGCATTTTGGCTTATCTATGAATATCAATGTGAAAGATTAGAATTTAATGCAAACATTTCTTTAAGCCCCGGCTTAAAAGCACCATCAAAAATAAAAAGCCAAAGGAAATTCCCCCCGAAGTCGTTTATCACAATGCCAGCGGTAGTGCTTAGAGAGGAACTTGTTTCTATCCGGAGATAATTAATACTTAAGAGCTGTAATAGTTGGGCAATTACGAGCTAACAGCGTAATCCATTTTATCAACAGGTCTGCTCCGCTATAATACCAGTCACTAAATTCACTCGACTTGTTTTACGTAACGGCTTCCATTATGTACAGTTGTTTACATTATATTCGGTAATCTATATTTCATACTTCTATTAATATTACCACGGCAAACACACTACAGAATGGTATTTTATGGCTACTATTCATTTAGTGTTTGATGAATATTGGACTCTTAGATCTTTCAGTTACAACTTATAAATCAATGGTATCGATATATATATATCGATAAATGCTGTAGATTTATGTATAACAATGCAAGGCTTTTTTATTTCTACCTACAAGCTACCTACTGGATATACTCGCCAGATTTTATAACGTTATTCGTGAAGATGCTCGTTGTTTCAAAAGCTACGGAGGATGCTTGGAAGGTCATTTAAAGGGCGGTGGGGAGCGCAAAAATACGCGGGAATTGCACAAAATACGCGTTAAATGCTGAGCGGTATTTGTTGTGTAAATTCTTAACGAATTAATTTCGAATAACATGCACAGGGGAATGTTATTTCTTCATATGTTTTCTTAACAATAGAAAGCGAGCCTAGTTCCATTTTTAGGATTTTCCATCAGTTAATATAATATATACAAGTATTGTTACCTTTACCGACTAAGATGGAACACAAATAGTACAAACATTTCTATTTAGCTCTTTACCGGCAGGAAGAGATGCGGCATTGGCACTTATCCACCTAAACATTGGAAAGAAGGTCACCTATCACTTTGTTTACGAGATAATGTCTACCGCCTAACATCGTCTAACGCCATATTACATACTATTTAAGGTAGGCATCAGTTACCATTTCAATAAGCGTAATCAACAATCAAATAAAGATAAATTGAATCACTTCTGTATTCCAAATTCCAACGCAGTATATTCGCAGACGCAGAATATCAGATTGACTACATACTGTAAACATATTTACAGCATAATATTTAAACAACGCCTAGGTAAGAACTCTATAAGAGTAACTTAATTATAAGTATAACTTTGCTTGTAAAGTTATAATACTAATAAAGTTAAAAATATATTATTGCACACGTTCGATAAATGCCTACGTTAATTTTCAAATGTAATTTAATAAGCATGCGCTCCACTGTACCTACATTTCGTTTCGTATATGCCACCCTGTATTTTACACCCAAACGGATGCTCCGTACCCATCTGGGTAAGTAGAATCTACGACGATTAATCGAAAAGTGTAATGGCCTACGTGCCGACCCTTTATTACCTGCTTCGATACAACACGATTGTACATCACCCGCCTTACTAATAACAATAGCGGTTCGCTGCGGAACGAATCATTTCAATTCCCCTTGTATCTGCGTTGTTGTGAAGTAACATGTTCATTTATAACAATGAATAACTTTCTGTTATTCATGACCATGACTATGTTATAATTAATTTAACTTATATTGTACTTACGAAACAGAAATAAAAAGTTTCGACCAACCACCAAACCCTAAAAACTTCATGTTTATTTCTACATCGCCGTGTTACGAGTATTTTTGTGGAAGTGATTTGTATTTTGTTTGCAACAAACGACTAGACTAAAACGTCAGCATTTACGCCTCAGTGCGGATTATTTATTTCATAACGAATATATATGTAGCTATATTTTACTTATTTGTCGTGTACCAAGCACGAATGGTTTCTTGGTATTGCTAATATGTATAAAGAACTGTCTGGGAAATTATACGAATATGAATAACGATAAATATCTGAGCACAATCTTCACACAACCTAATGCTATGGCAAGATAAACTTACTATCTATGTATATAAATCTGTAAATGAATAGGTACATGTATTTATAAATAATTTTACGTCCAAGAACAAAACCAACTCCTAGGTGATCGGACCTGAAACCCTCAACCAAAAGTCAGGATTGCTAAACTCTATACCTACAGGCACATTTTGTTACTGTAGGTATTTGAATCTCAAAATTTCGAATGTAAGCATACCTACATACTTTGAACTTTGAAACTTTATGAGTGCTTATACATTTCAAGGTTCTAGCAGATTGTAATGCACCTTTGATTGAATTGAATTTCGATTGAGAGCGTTTATGTAAATAAAGAGTTCTATGAACTTCTGCTTTTTATAGACGTTTGGATTCGTACAGACTGGTCAATTTGAGCGCAAGAGGAAACTCTCTTACTAATAAGACATGCCCTGAAAGTTATAATAAAATACATATTAACGTTTGCAATTTCACGGCCCAAAAATTTTGCTTTGTTCGTCTAAAATGCCTTCGAATGCCATCGTAATGTACAGGAAATTGCTTATACACTGCTTGAACATCTTATTATCACGCTATCTCGTATATTTTATAAAAGAATGATAAGATTCTAACTAGACGTTAAAATAACTAAAAAAATGGAGTAAAATGTAGTGGACAATTCAAGAAAATAAAAAAAGACAAAATATAATAACCATCAATCAAAAAAATCATATATAACAGGTACAAAACACTGAAACCTAGGTGATTAAAAAATATCATTAATTGTTTAATAATAATATATAATTATTATTAGTCATTTGGCATGCTTGCCTTGGCACATCCAGGCAACTCCTCTGCAGATCATCATTGTGTTAAATGGTGTCAGAATGTTACATCTTTATTTGTAGTAATAACGTGTTAAAATATTTTTCCCTCTGTATAAAGTTTGTTACTCTCGTGACAAATTAATTATTAAACTACAATGTATTACATACGTATGCCTATAAAAAGGCTCAACCATGACACACCTTCAGCACATTGACACACTGGATCTATTTACATAACTTGGCTAACGTAAAAACATTACCTCGGCGATTCAGAAATTGACGGTGATAAGTACATGAATTGCCACTTATAGATAAAAATTACGATCACCGTGAATAACGTTCACTCCTTTCTAAATAAAAAGAGTAGGAACTATTATGTAGGATTCATTTCCGTAGCTCGCTTCTGCGACACTTTGAACATAGCTTCAAATGAAACAAGGTTCGTGACGAGCAAGTTATATTATATCCACTATTGATACGCTGACAAATACTACTATTATTTTACTCGTAAAAATCAGCCTTAACCCCCACTAAAATAATGTTTGTACTCTGCCCACGCTCCCAAAGAAAGTCAACTCAAAGCCGAAAACTTATAAAATTTTTACGCTGGCTGAAAGCCTTCCTTATTTTTCCTTGTTTATTTTCCCTTTGATCTTATACGTCTCCACCGCATTAATGCAGACTGTTAATCTACTTTTGGTGGACAATTTATATTTCTACGACGCATTTGCTTCTTTAAAAAAAATTGTTTTTCTCTTAAGCCAAAATAAAAGATATATTGCCGGCTGCCACATTTGGAACTTTGACGAAAATAGAGCAGACAATATATCTTTCTTTTGTGCAATATCTGTTTTGGGACATATTGTGGACAAGATTCCTTGCTGTTCATCCGTTGAACATTCTTATATATAACGGTTACACTAATATAGTCATTTTTGGTATTAAAATATGAAATATTGACATTGCCAACTTTTTCCACTTTACTGAAATATAAGCATAACTACCTGGGTATTGGCTACATCCTATACATAGGATACTAAAATAAATACAAAAGCTAACAAAAACCTAAATGGGAGTTCTTAGCTCTGTAGGGAATTAAGTAGTATTTCAACTTGTTAATGATCAAATTGAGGAAAACATAACGTCTGACTATTCTCAAGTGTGTTAAAAGCATTTTTAAACATACCAAAGTTTACTTATGTTTACTTTCGCCCGCCAATTCGTCCGTATGAAATATTATTTTAATAAGTTATTAAATATGAATTGTAAAAGCAGTATAAATAAATATAAACTGTGTCTAATTATCCAGCATTTCTAATTTTTCTATCTCCAAGTACAAATCCCATGCAAATCGGTTAGCCGTTCACATTACCTAGACGAAGTAAGAGGCAGACAGACAGACATTTTAAAACGGTTCGTTCAGATACTGGTGCCGTATTAAAAAGTGTATTCAAGAAAATGCAATTATTTTGAAATCGCAAACAAACACTTCAATTTCATTAATTTCTTTGCATAGACTGCCCACATCATAAATTGGAGAACTATGCCCGCAAAGCTTGCTGTAACAGCAAGCGATGGATTTTTATAAAAAAATTGTAAAATCTGTTGTACTAGTTTACATATTATTTTCCATTTTTTCCCAGGGTGACGTTAGGCAACTGCATGGGGCTGGGTAAGCGGCCCTACAGACCACCATGGTGGGGGCAGCTGGCTTGGTTCATAGTGTTCGCCACTATGCTACTATTGGCTGTTCTGGGGAACACATTGGTTATTTGGATTGTCTTAGGTGAGTCGTTTACTACACAGTTTTTTGATAAATAATCATTTCGTAAACTTTCTCAAAATTTAATAACTTTGTTGCATGCTATAGACAGTAGCAATTTCAATGTAATTATTTATAAACATATTTATACTTAATTATTTTGTTTTGTTCTAATTTGCCCTAAGAATTAGCGAGATGAGGCTGCGTAACGATCTCATTAGTAAGATTATTTGCTGTACAATAAATTTTTCTGGCGTAGCCTAGCTTAGCGTGAACGGTATTTAAATAGCTGTATCCTTTAATGTTGGGTACTCGCAACATTCGGTACAGCCAATACCAAAGAGGATTAATATGAGGTTAAGTTGTAATCCTGCTAGTTTAATTGTTTGTTCCTCGAATATTATTTTTAAATATATTATTTAATGAACATTTTACTCTTTTGTCTCAGCGCATCGTCGCATGAGGACAGTTACTAACTGCTTCCTCGTGAACCTGGCAGTAGCGGATCTCCTCATGGCAACCCTCAACGGTGCTCCGAATTTCGTGTTCCTCGTCACTGCCAACTGGCCTTTTGGCGCTATCACCTGTACTGCGAGCAACTTCACGGCGAACCTCACTGTTTCCGCAGGGGTCTTCACTCTAGTGGCCATCACCGTTGATAGGTAAGGAGCGATGCCTTACGACTAACACTAAAAGTACATGCAGACAGCTAGATGTTTCAATAACAACTGCAACCTTAAACGGAACTTTAATTTTACTTAAAGTAGAAATCGGCTACAGTGCGTTTCTGTTTTACTTATATTACATGTATTATAAGATGTATGACTTTTATTATGCGTTCTTTCTTTACGAGTAGTACCTACTTATATTGTAAGTAGCCAGAATGTGTCTGAAACAACATGGCTGGTAGTACGTAGACGTATGACGAAGGATTTTCAAACTATGAACATTACAAGATCATAATTTCGCAATCTTTTAATTTTATTTTTTTTTACGTCAGGAAATGCGTTTACGCACACCCCGGGTGGGTCATGCCCGGGGTAGTGTGGGACTCCGGGCCG
>DWGJ01001954.1:0-17529 GCA_018246895.1 Aspitha aspitha aspitha | reverse complement strand
TCATACTCCTCCGTGCGCGCAATTTTCGTAAAAAGGGGTCCAAAGTTTTCGCTTCACGTATTAATATATAGATAGTACAGCGGACAACAAGCGCATGACTTACCTACACACGAAATTTTATACGAGTACATAGTCGTAACTTCTGTTCGTCTGTTATTCAGATCTGTTTCTTGAAGTAATTTCAGCTACTTCTGTTATTATCATTAGGTGGTAGTGATTGTTGTGTTGTGTGGGGGCAGGGCCAGAGCGGCGAGGCGGCGGACGCGGTGCACTCGATCGCGCTGTGCTCGCTGTACCTGCTGTTCGGGATCGCGCTGCTGGCCATGTCCTTCAACCTGGTGCAGGAGGAGGTGCGCGCGCACGTGGCCGCGCTCGCCACGCGCCTCGGCATCATCAAGCCGAGAGACAGCTCCGATCATGACTACTGATACCTACTTACAATCATTCATTGTATTGTAATGTGCGATACGATCGGAGGACTGTACCTTAATAATGGGTTTGAATGTTCGTTTGTGCTTTCATGGATATTTTGTAATAAATGATACATACATTACAAAAAAAAGATTGATCAAATTATTTTATTATAATTCCATATATTTATATTACATCCTGTTACTGTAAAAGAATATCTAAAAAATTTAAAATTTTTCTTTAGTATCTAATATTAAATAATAAAGAATATTAATCAGTACGAATACATTATATGTATATCAGTTACTTATAATATATATCAGTTACTGAGGTCACGTTTCAGTAAAAGAAGAAATAAACAAATGGTACCCTCCGTAGCTAGGTATTGAAGTGAACGGTGCCCTTGAGATACCTATCAAATAAATAGAAAACACTGAAGGCTGTAAATGCTGATCCCGATTAGAGAGACGGTAGATTAATTTAATAAAACTATATACCATTCAGAGATAAGGGGCGGTATCTGGATCCATCTAATACGGTCAATCATAAATTGTTTATCAAGAATAATAAAGATTAACACCGAAAGGCCAAGTTAATAGGAAAATTGGCCGTTTGTTCGCCGGCGGCCGCACAACGGCTTCGTATCAGCGGCGAGGGCGGCGGAGCGGCCTCCGCGTTGACTCGAGAAACACTCACAATGGCCAGCGTCGAAAAAGGCGATGATGGAGTGGAGTACAAGGCGGTGGACTTGGACGATATCTTGGAGCAAGATGTGGGACAATTCGGTCGTTACCAGCTCGTCACCTTGCTGCTGGCTGCCTTCCCCGTGATGTTCTCGGCCTTCGCTGCGGGAGAATACATCTTCACTACGGCCAGAATACCGTCCAGGTTAAGTTAACGAAGTGGCAACACCTATTCTATTTTAAACAGAAACATTGAGTGTCACGACACGGAAACACTCATCCTCAACATTGGTGTCGAGTGCTCCTCGGTAAGCAATTGCGTGGCTCTTGTGAACACAACGTTTCGTAGATTATTGGACACGGCTAGTCGATAAAGGATAAAGTAAACGATCTTGTTGCGTTCCGAAAATAAGGGCATAAAATGTGACGTCAGAAACTATAATAAGAGCAAAGCGATTTTAGTTACGATTTTGCGATCCATCTGATTCATAGATAAACTCTCGTTCGGCCCATGTATCTACGAGAACAACAAAAAAATTCTTATACGTAAATAAATATGTATAACGAAGATGAATTGCGTCGTAAGGTCAAATACATAATTTTGCCTGGTGGTGTTTACTATTAAAAGTACATCGAAAATTACTTTGCCAGATGTCAAATACCCCAATGCGACGGTCCGAACCCAGAATTTGCACCATCTTGGGTGTTGAACGCCATTCCGGGCAGCAGCGAGGCTAGCTTCGAGCAGTGCGAGCGGTTCAGTAACAGCAGCCAAGGCGCCGACGTGGCCGGCGTCTGTCCCGCCGCCTGGTTCGACAGAACCCGCACCGAGCCCTGCCAGGGCTACGTGTATGAAAACACCCTTTCCGTTGTTTATGACGTAAGTAGTAATGTAGTACAACGTCTTGCCAACAAATATATTCCTACGACTCTTTATGTCCTGACATCTTCATCGAGCAGTTGCAGATAGTGCACAAAACGAAACCGTCCTTGTCGCTTACGATGCGATCTTTGAAACAATCCTTGGGAAACAAACTTTGGAAGATATTAAAGAACAAGATAGCGGCAAATGTAAAATATTACAAAGATAACATGGTATAACAGGGCGGGGAAGAGAGAAAACTAGCAGTCATAGTTTACATATGACTAAATATTACATTTCTTCAAGCTAGATCACACGATAATCTTATTTACCATTGACTAATTATCGCTCCATGAATGAATTTAAATTATTTGATATACATACATAGTTGTGACATTGCCTTGCATCTTTTACATGCGTTTTAAATAGGTGTATTATTTCTTACACAACATTTAATCGTTTCAGTTCGACCTCGCTTGCGACGAGTGGCGCCGCTCTCAAATCGGTTCCATCCGCACCATCGGCACGCTGCTCGTGTTGCCCATCACCGGCTTCATCTCGGACCGCTGGGGCCGCCGCGTCGCACTCACCATCAACGCGTTCAACACCGGCTGGATCGGTCTTGTCCGATCATTCGTCAACTCCTACGAATGGTTCCTCACTCTTGAAGTGTTGGAGTCTTCTGTCGGAGCCGGCGCGTTCTCGTCCTGTTATATATTAGGTACGTTAAATAAAAGTCTTTATAATACTAGTAATAAATGCGACAATACGTTGCAGTAAACGTTTACCATTAGTTAAATACGTTAGCAATAAAATGTATTGATTTATTCTTCTGACATATTTCACGTATCACCAAGTTATTATATTTTTCCCATTGTTTCCATGAAATTCGCAATGTTTGTAAATTTGTAGTGACGGAGCTGGTTGGGCCTAAATACAGAGTGGCTGCAGGAGCCACGATATCTACCATGTTTGCCGTGGGACAAGTGGTCCTAGGCTTCATCGCGTGGGGCGTGCAGCCGTGGCGGACACTCACCCAGGTGCTCTACGCACCGCAGCTTCTCGTCGTATTGTACTTTTGGATCCTCTCTGAATCAGTGCGGTGGCTGATGAGTAAAGGACGCTACGAAGAATCTGAGGAGATTTTAAAGAAAGTAGCCAAATCAAACAAGAAGGAGCTATCTGAAAAGTCGCTTCAAGCCTTACGGGCAACAGCCGAGGCGGAAAGGCGTAGAGTAAAGCCGAAAGAACCTTGGCTAGTGTTTCAAGTTTTCAGATCAAGGAGGGTATTGCTCCGGTGTGTGATAGCGCCTATCTGGTGGATCACGAACACTCTGGTGTACTACGGGATGAGCATCAACGCAGTGAACCTCTCCGGTAACCGGTACTTGAATTACGTAGCGGTGGCGGCGGTCGAGATCCCCGGCTTCTGGACTGCCATTCTTCTGCTGGACCGTATCGGTAGGAAGCCCGTACTCATCGGAGGCTACTGGATATGTGCCGCTTGTCAATTTGCATTTGCGTTTATGCCAGAGGGTACGGTTTTTATAATGTACACAGATTGTAAAATATATTTATGTACCTACTATCCTTTGAGTGTTATTGTTTATGAACGATTCCAGGTCAGGAAGGAGCTTCGATGGCCGTCTACCTGATCGGCAAGTACTGCATCGCGATAGTGATGACGTCAGTGTACGTGTACACGGCGGAGCTGTACCCCACCAAGTACCGCCACAACCTGTTCGCCTTCTCCTCCATGATCGGCCGCATAGGGGGCATCGTTGCGCCGCTCACGCCCGCTCTCGTAAGTCTAAGCTCCTCAATAATCATTGTTCGCAATTGAGAGTAGGATTCCTTCTTATTCCTACTGATTCTTTACGTTCTTATCTACAATAGATGACTGTCTTATTCTTCTTTTGTTTTAGGCACTAACAGTATGGGAAAGATTACCTTCCGTGATGTTCGGGTGTTTCGCGTCGGTGTCGGGAGTGTTGACGTTCTTCACCCCGGAGACGCTCGACACGAGCTTGCCCGACACCATGCAGCAGGCGGAGCAGCTCGGCAGAGAGAGAGCCTGACCTCCATCTTGTAGCGAAACCAGTCACAATTTTATTCACAGTATTTTACTATCAGTTCTTTCAATATGCTTTAAGCCCCGAGGTGCTGTTTTTGAGACTAAAACGTAGGATGTATGTCAAAGTACTTCGTTGTAAATGGATACCAATATTATTGTATTATTTGAATAGGACTTTTTTCTACAATTCACATGGAAATGTATGAAATTTTTCCACTTTGAAGTGACATTTTACTATAATTGTTCATTAAGAATACCTAAATCACTTAAATTATGTTTTTATTTTGCACGCCCGATAAATGTAGTGCGTATGGAGCTATGTACTTGTAAATATTCTTACGAGCTGTATTATTGCATGCTCTGGGTCCGTGGACGATTGATTATATCGAGGAAAATTATCACATTCTGTGATACGTGTACTCATAAGGATGAGTGCAAAAATGTATGCCGATAAATTATCTAGTTGAATGTTAACGAATTGAATTGCATAATCACGATACAAAAAAACCGCGTGTCCAGTTTGGTAATCGACGAGGGCGCGATAAGATTACAACATTACATATTGAGAATACTTTTGCAACAATAACGAGCGCCTACCGACATATAACAGCAGGGTCTCTTCAGTTCTAGGGACAACGTCGCGTCACTTACAGTCCGCAAACTGGCGTCTTGCATTCATCTCTCCGCAGGAGTACACGTTATACTCGTATATACAACTTACTGCAGTTTCTATATTTACGGAAACATTGTAAATGACAGAATACATATTTTTGCATCTCGCAACAAAACAACTTGAAATATTTTGATGAAATTTAACAGGGACTTAGGCATTGCCAACTGACAGAAAGATATAATTAGATATTTATATGTATTTTTCCACGCTTTATATCAGTTTTACCTGTTTGTATGTATGTACGTTTGTTTGTATGTAACGTATTCGTTTGAACTCAATTTTGACCCACTTTGAACAAACAGATTTGAGTTTAACTTATCAATGAACAATACTTTTAGAAAAATAAGAACGTAAACAAAATAAATAAGAAATCCTCTGTCAGCTTGCGGTCGTCGGAAGTTGTGGCGCTTTGTGCAATCTTTTTCGTATCTCTATCGAGCACCGCACTCTTTTTGCTTAATAATAATACTAATATTTTTCGTTCATTATTTTTATTCTTCCTATATTAAAGATAATTTTTCTCTTTTTAGTTCAACGTACTATAAAAGGGAGTTTTTTAATTATTTTTAACATATTCATTAAATGACATATTCATCGCAAACCGTATTTTTAAAAAATACCTCGATTTTAATAAATTCGTTATTATCTTTTTCAAAAACTGGAAATTAAAAAATGAAATCTACAATTTTTCAAAGAAAAATAAATCTTATGTTTAAATTATTAGTTCGGAAACAATTTTAAGTTAGGAGCAACACATCGTGTAGTGATGGACACCCGTAGGTACATGCCGATGACAGGCAACTTTTTAAATATCTCGAAGAGGGTCGATTCACATTACACTGCAATCGATAAACCGTAAGCGTACACATAGGTTTTACTACATAGTAAGCACATTCCATAAAAATAATCTGTGGACTTATCTATCGTTATTATTTATATTGATATTAAAAATTATAAAATGCGTCACAACAGTCGCTTAATGAGACAGAAGCGGTCGTAGGACGGCTCGAGATGGCGAGTAAGCAAGAGCAAGTGGCTAACGGCGGGTCGGAGAAGGGGCCCGCGGTGAAGAAGGTAAACCTGGACACGATCCTGGTGGAGGAGCTGGGGCAGTTCGGGCCCTTCCAGCTGCGCATGCTGGCGCTCACCGTGCTCGTGGTGATCTTCGCGGCCTGGGCCGCCGGGGAGTTCAACTTCACCACGGCGCGGATAGCCACCAGGTAACGAGGGTTCGTAATAAACCATCGCGCCACCTCCCATGGCATCTGGGTGTTGGCAGAAGGTATCGACTTGCGAAATATCTCCATTCTTACAAATCTGACATTGTTACGCTACCATTATCTAGAAGTACCTACATATAGGTTTATATTTTTTCTAAAGTGTGAGATGTCTGCTATTCACACACGGGACTTCACACACCTTCGCACTAGGGGATGAGACTCGTCTCGAACAGTGGAACAATATGAGGGAAAAAAAAAGAAATAACATACAAGATGACCTTTTGTCAAATTAATTTAACGCCGTGACAAAATTGAGCCCGGAATGGACTCTTATTTTGGATGGTACCAGTAATATGTTCTAAAGCTACAGATGAACCTGGCCGATTATTCAGGTGCAGCGGCCATTTCGAATAGGCCGCAGATTTTCATTACTAACATTTAATATTATTGTGTTATTTCTAACATTTAATATCACAATTCTTATAAGTGTATGTTTCGTCACTGTCACTGTTAGTGTGTTATTGAAATTAAATTATTGTAGATATGTAATCGTCGTTCGTCGTTAACAGAAGCAATAAACCATTTAACCAGACGATATTTCAAAGTAACGCGCATGTCGCGCAGCTCGTCCTCGAGCTATAACAGTTGATACGATTGGAGTCACGACGTGTGCCACCAGATGCCTGATCCCCGAGTGCGAGGCGGGCGGCGCGCAGCTGTTCCGGCCCGAGTGGCTGCCAAACGCGATCCCCGCGACCGGCGCGTCTGGCGCGCTGGACCAATGCGCGCGGTTCGCGAACGCGAGCGCCGCCGGCCGCGACCACTGCCCGCCGGAATGGTTCGACCGCGGCACGGTGCTGCCCTGCGACGACTTCGTCTACGAGAACACGCACAGCGTCGTCTATGACGTAACAATTTGTTTCCTTTCCGTTTCCATGTAACTAGCTTTATAACGGTCACGATACCAAAAGAAGTTATACAACTTTAGACGGTTCTGGAAGCTCGGCCGTGCAAGTATAGACACGGGATTCTACGATGATTCAATTGTTTCATTGGTGTAAGACCGAGCGTTGAACGCAACCGTGTGTAATAAGGTATTGGAGGTGTTTCCGTCACCAAATGAGAGCCGCACGTCGATGACCGTGAAGGTGGAATATTCTGTGTCGTTGAGTTCGCGGTTCCGGCTTTAATTACCTAATATATAATGATTATTTACTAACTACACGCATATAAGTACATATTATGAGTATTTGTGTACAAGCTAACTGTTTAGTCCGCGGCATCGCCGTCGCCCGCGCGGATTGTTAAATACTTTCTATTTTTCATAGTGTTTGTTTCGATATTACCAGATGTACAAAAAACTTTATATATGTATAAATTGTCCTCTCTCAAAGTCCGAATCTCACGTTTCTAACTTCAGTATTTAACGCTCTGCCATGAAAAATCTGAAAAGCGACGGTTACATCTGGATGCCCATTACACACGTTGCAAGGTAAGAAAGAGGGTAGTTTTTCATATTGATCCAATGAGAGGTCGTATCGGCGCGCAGTTCGGGCTGGCTTGCGACGAGTGGCGGCGCTCGCTGATCGGCTCGGTGCGCACCGTGGGCACGCTGCTCGCGCTGCCCATCACTGGGTACGTGTCGGACCGCTGGGGCCGCCGCGTGGCGCTCTGCCTCAACGTGGCCAACACGGCCTGGCTCGGCGTCGTGCGCTTCTGGGCCGACTCCTACGTCGGCTTCATGATCTCAGAAGTGGCCGAGGCCGCCTTCGGCTCCGGCGGCTTCTCCTGCGCGTACATTCTCCGTGAGTAATTGCTTTGTAGGTAGACATCCCGCTAACGAGAACGGAACGGTCTTCGTCCTCGTTCCTGATTAGGACCACTAAAGAGTGGAATGGACTGTCTGCGTCTGTTTCCCGAGAGTTACAACTTGGGGCTTTCTGAAAGCAGAGTGAATAGGCATTTACTGGACGAGCATGGTACACCTTAGGCCACATCATCGCTTACCATCAGGCGGATACTGGCTAAATGAGAGCCTGTTTGTAATAAATCAAGGTTCCAAAAACGTCCCAGGTCCGGCCTGACCTTACCGCTGTTATCTTTTCGCCTCACACGTCACGGCACACCAGCTCCCAATACACAACACCGTCGCCATGTTATCTTATAATGCGTTATGTTATCGTGATCCTATTGTCTTGTTAGTCATGTTGGACGCGCTTTGTCACCGGTACCTAATGAAACGAATTAAGCAGCCCTGCGAACTATCTTTCTCCCGCGACTTTGTCCGCATATTGTGGAATAAAAAGCGCACATTTGTTATCCTAAAGAAGAAATACATCTTTAATTGAACAATTTTAAATGCCACTTTAGTACATTCAGGATACAATACAATACACACTTTAATATTTTAGCTATCAAATGTCAATCCTGTAAGAAATGTCATTATTGCATTACTTCCTTATAAAAGGGTCCCGTGTCACTCTTCAAAGGGGATATAGAAGCCACGCAGTAGTTCTGGCGAGAGTGAATCACGAACATTCATACAAAATATCACGTTCATAACATTAACGAGATTGACGTCCGCTACTGATATAATAATAATTGATTAATTTCTAAGACGGACAGATTATAGTAATTATGCCTTGGTCCTTGATTAATGTGTATCAGATAACACATATTCAAGGTCAAATTGATAATACATTATAAATAAATCATTGATAATACACTTTCTCTATTATGTACCGATATGTTTAAAAGGTTTTATGGAGGATGATAGGTGTGTGATGAGAAGCATTTACTGAAGGTATAATACAGGATTAACTAAATATATCATTATCTTAATCTATGTCTGTGTACATGACGATTATTTAAATCCGTGTCTACTATGATGAACTATACTCCGGACTTACTCGCTAGGATTGGACTAGTATATATACATATTATTACGGACTTTTCTAAGGTCTTTAACGTCCAAGGTCCAAAAACCATCTGCCGTTAAAAACTGTCCGACTGTGCTTCGAGAGTATTATTATGATTATCTTAAGCATCATTCAATTATATTGCTACATTAATAAAAGTACGAAACACTGATTAAAGTCAACATTTTCTGGATATATATTTTTTTCTGTCATTTGCGAATATTTTATTATCGTTGATAAGCTACCATGTTGCAACAATGTTAGGGCACGTCATGCTCACGCGTCAAGTTAAACTTTTAAACAGTGGCGTCGTGTCTTGTCTCCGTCCTATATACGAATGATAAATTGTTTCTATCGAAATCCGAAGAGTGCGTAATTTCTTTAAGCGATAACAGATACATTACATGATCCTTATGTCGAATTCTTATGTAAAATATTGTATTCATTACTAGCGACACGCCCCGACTTTGCACGGGTGCAATGAATATAAACAAAAACCTGCTTGAATTAGGTTGGATAATATTGAAGGAACTTTGAAGAATACCTCGTATATACCGCACTACAGCCGCCACAAGTGACCACTGCCGCCCGCGGACATCAGCTACCAACCAACCGCGACGACTGTAGGAATGTGTCCGTTAGTGGCATCTAACTGATCTATCAGTCCTTCTACATGTTACTGCAAGTGCCATTAGTACGAGTATTAGTCGTCACGTGCGCTATAAGAGGTCGGTCACAGGTGCCTTGCTACCTTCGAGGACTCAGCTGGCGGCCTCTTGTAATCACGTGGGCCGGCGTCCACGCGCTTCGGGCAGAAACACATTGTTGTGATAGCGCCTCTTCATAGTAAATGTTTAGATGTAGCGAGATACCCCGGGCGAGCCGAATGCATGTTCTGTCATCTCCAGTTACAAGTGGTACAACAAATGGTGTTGGTGGTGATGATGGTAGCTCCTACTCGCTGTTGAAGGGCGATTTTAGGTGTTTTGCTGCGTTCACGATTTTATAGACCAGATAATGCATCATAATAGTATAATTCCGTAAAAATATGATAGTCATTATGTTATAAATTCAATTTTTTAAATAGTTTATTATTTTTACGACCGCTTTGTTATCTTTTGTCAGTGATGGAGCTGATGGGTCCGAAGTTCCGAGTGGCGGCCGGCGCCAGCATGAACACCTGCTTCTCCCTCGGGCAGATCACGTTGGGGCTGATCGCGTGGGGCGTGCCCAACTGGCGGTGGCTCACCATCACGCTCTATATTCCCATGTTCATTACACTATCCTTCTACTGGCTCGTCACCGAGTCCGTGAGATGGTACATGAGCAAGGGCCGCTACGACGAATCTGAGGCCGTGCTCAAGGAGGTGGCCCGAATCAACAAAACCACACTCTCGGATAAGTCTCTGCAGCTGCTGAGAGATAATGCCGAAGAAGAGAAGAGGAAGAATGCCCTGGACAAGGAGCAGAGAGCGACGGAGCCGTGGCTCATAGTGCTCGTGTTCCGACACAAGCGGGTGTTGGTGCGGGTCCTGACGTCGCCCGTCTGGTGGATCACCACCACCTTCATCTACTATGGAATGTCGATCAATTCCGTGAACATGTCGGGCAACCGGTATCTGAACTACGTGGCCGTGTCCGCGGCTGAGATTCCCGGATACTGGACGGCGGTGGTCCTGATGGATCGCATTGGCCGAAAACCAGTGCTCATTGGGGCCTTCTGGGTGTGTGCTGCTTGTCAAATCGCGTACATTTTTATGCCGGAAGGTAAGCAAATGCTACGATCTAAGGGCATTAAAAATGATTGCCGGTGGACCGCCAGATTAATAGGTTTTGGGTTTCTCCTCATATTATCCTTTTTGTAATTGTTAAATTAATCACACCACAAACGTTTGCACTGTAGTCCGATTATTAATCTTTACTGAATGCTCATCAGATGTTACATATGATATTTTACGATGGTATCGCTTCACGTGCAGGCATGTACGGCGTGTCGCTGACCGTGTACCTGATCGGCAAGTACAGCATCGCGATGGTGATGACTTCGATCTACGTGTACACGGCGGAGCTCTACCCCACCAAATATCGTCACAGCCTCTTCGCCTTCTCCTCCATGATGGGCAGAATCGGCTCCATTATTGCGCCCCTCACTCCCGCTTTCGTGAGTGCTTCGTATAGTTATTTTGTTCCATTTCCACCATTCTACACCAGGTCCCTAGGGGAGCTGGCCAGAGAGCATCTACTGTAAAATATCTCTATCCGTACGGATCCGAGATGCTTCTTCTTTTTTCTTCTCTCATTATACATACATGACTTCTTTAAAGAATACTTTATTATATTTACGGTCCGAATTCAGATAATGTTGCAATTTAATCAGCAAAGAAATGTTTCAGGGTGAAGCCGTGTGGGATGACCTGCCGTTCGCTCTGTTCGCTGGGTTCGCTCTGCTCTCGGGGGCTCTGGTGTTCGTCACGCCGGAGACCCTCGGCACCAAAATGCCCGACACCATGGAGGAAGCGTCCCAACTCGGCCGGAAGAACAAAGCGGACTCGTGATCTCGACCTTAACATTCCAGTACATGTACTGAGATATGTACATTATGAATGAGTACAACGAGCATCAGTTTTGAAAGTACAAACTAAATAATCTGAACGAACAGTTTTTTTAAGTTGAATCATGATAATTTGTTTTAAGGGTTACAGTGGCATAAAATATGTTGTGAAAATGACTATTTAAAGTGAAGTCAGTAGTGAAAACAGCAGAGAACTACGGTCCAAAGTCACGGACCGACCTGGGAGTTGGTCAAGGCGCTTATTCTTGGTTACTGAGGTATACTTGCAGCTGTGTCTCTGAGATGACAGGGAGCATGACGGTACCTACATAGTGAACATAACACATTTAAACATGTATTTAATTAAGGCCGTATTGTAATGTATTTAATTAATATTTAGTTCTATCACATTTTTTATAACGTAGGTATTCAAATATCAATATAATAATACTCCGATAACATTTCCTTATATCATAATAAAAGCTGGTGTAAACAAGTTTCATATTATCAAAGAATTTTATCAAGTTTTATTGCAACGGGTGTCATGCTCGAAGTCTGCTGTGTAAGTATGTATGTTTACATATCCAAGAGTATTTTTATATTAGTTATGTGTGAAATAAAGTTGCATTTATTTAAATACCCTGTGTTTTATTTGAGTAATTTTTATTTACTTAATTAATAGTGCTTACGAAATGTTGTATTTGAAGACGACTTGACAGTATTTGTCATTTTTTAAGATTTCTAATACCCTGTAGTAAGAGGGTGGAGTTCTTGAATGAAATATTTACTTAGATTTATTTAAAATTTGAGTGTGAGTGTTCGCGCGCCGCGAATGTCGTCCAACATCTTCGTCGGCCGGGAGCCAGCGATCAGAGCATTTTTCTTTTGCTAGCGCACAGTCCATTCAGTGAGAACGTCTATCCAGTTTTCAGTTCGTGCTTGGACTGTTTTGAGAGGGTCGCAGTTCGCCGCAATCGTGCATGCTATAGTATTATATAGTATTAGTTTCGGTTAGTATCCACTTTTTTGATAGGCTGACTTATGTACATACATATATAGAAACGTTAAGGAAGTCCATTTTGGTTATTCACAATGCCACCAATTGCACAAGCTACTCTTTTCTATGTAAAGTATCTGATTTAGTAACGGGAAATCAAATAAGCGCTATAGATGGTGTTACAGGTGCTCTAACGGTAAGTCGTGTGAACGAAATTGTAATTAATTCTTTTATTAGTAAGAAATACATACAATATCTATATTGTGGATATATGTAATAGCGGTGTGTATGACAAATTAGCTACAAGTACAAGAAGCGAAGGAAGTTTGTCTGGACGGCTCGATGGCGACCGCCGCATACGGACCCGTATCTGGGGGCACGGCAGTGTCCCCATCAAGTCGATATACTTTAACTCGAGCGGCAGTCCACAGCTAATTGTATGCAAGCAATGTTAGACGCTGCCTGTGGCTGTCACGAGGCCCACAAGTTAATCCAGCCGACAGTAATGAGCCGACACTGGGTTCTTCTCCGGGCGAGTTTACGAATAACATCTCACTGATAAGCGTCACTCGTTACTGTAAAGACAAAGACAAAGACATATTTGCATAAATATCGATACATTTAAAGATGTTACAGAATTGTTAGTTCAATCAATATTTTGCTTTTTACGGCGTACAAATCTAAAAGTGAATTATATAGATTTACAGTCTTTAACATAAGTTAATTATTAATTGTTCCTTAATTATTTATTATTACATAATTTTTACACTAAAATTAACTTACATTTGTAATCGACACCGTTTCTTTAGGTTAGTAGGTACTCAATATTGTACATGTTATATCAAAGTGTCAAGTACACAGTGTCGGCTTTAGTGCAATGTAGACCGAGAGGAAAAAAGCCGAAGGAAAAACCTCACAGCACTCTTCTGAACAGCTGTTTTGTTTACATGAGTGATAAAGAAAACTACTGTTTATTAATCTTTTTTCATCTTTCGCCGTAAGCGTGCGTGTAAGATAAAATACGCAAATAAGACAAAGACAAGAATAAGATAAAACAAGTGCCAACAGATAAAATAATAAGTAGAATGTTCTTACAAACTACAGCTTAACCTAAAAATTTATCGAATTGTCAGTAAAACAACTCTAAATGTGAGATAAGCAAGTATAATCTGATTCTCGACGTATTTTGTCTGTCCGTGCGTATGTCTAACTGCCTCTCCCTATTGAATCCAATAAAACATAGGTATTCCTTATTCCTTATAGGTACATTATGTTACACTTAGGTCCTCCACGCCAAGCTATGTCGCTGACGTGCCATGTTCTAACTGCAGTCAGACTAGTCTGATTTATTAGTAGGTACTATTACTATCTTTAAAACGTGTAAACTAAGAGTTGGAACATTTAGTTTGTACGTACTCCTATATTCAGTACATCTCTAATCTTTGAGACTCCAGTTTGGGTGGTTCATAAATTAACACGAATACCTACAATGAATGAATATTTTTTTATGAACAAAAATGAGACAAGTCGAACGAAGACCGATACAGAACCGGTGTAATAGTGGAGATTAACAAATTGTGACAATATTTGGTACTATGAATATTTTAAACTCAAGGCCGTTTGTTCCAAACGCCACGTATTGTATTGTATCACGCGGGACTGTGATGTGTCAGTAACTAGCGTGTAGTTGTAGTGTCGGACTATCTCAGTAGCGTGTATTTGTTCTCGGAACGCGTTCGCATGCGACATCCTGGGAGCTCGGGGTGCTCCAGCCGGGTATCGAACGAGTAACGTCGACCGTGTATACGTTCTACGTTCGATACCTACGACCGGTCCACGCGTTCAAGAAATGTCACAAATATAATTTTCATCTTTACACCATCAAAAAATGTAGTTTTACCACCTTATTTTTTATATCACATGAATGGAGCCGAGTCCACCGCCTTGTATAAGACTATATTGATAATGGAGAGTGTGGCATTGTTTCGTAAAAGGATATTGTAGCGGCGATGGCGTCGGCGTCAGTCGCGGCCGAGAAAGCGCCGCCCGGGGAGGAAGACGCCGCAGAGACCGCGACCAGACATAAGATAGACCTGGACAGGATCCTGGTGGACGAACTCGGGCAGCTCGGGGCGTACCAGGTGCGGACAGTTCTGATCGCCGTAGTGGTGGTCGTCTTCATTGGTTTTACCACTAATGAATTCGTGTTTACAGCCGCCCGCATCAGAACACGGTGGGTACTTATACATTTTGATTCAAGCTAATTAGGCTCTAATGGAAAGATTGATAAAATTAAAAAACCGGTATATTTGATCACCGGACTGCTGTGTTTGTTTTTAAGCAGAGCTGTTATTTGGCTAACTACAATAAGCCCAACCTAAACATTACTCGATCTAGAACATTTCTTTTGAAATAATAAATTCTATAAATTAATAATTTATTGGTTATTTATTACTTTACGATCAATACTAAAACTAAGTGCGTCAAATAGCGTAAGATTATTGGATCGATTAGATTATACCTACGCTGTGGTAGTTCGGTTCGTCCAACTCGGAGCATCAATAGTACGATGAGACAATCCCCTCTGGAGCTTCCCAAAACCTTGTGACGCGGCCGTGTCGTGTAATAAATGTTTCCCTTTTAGATGCCTCATTCCAGAATGTGAACAAGACGGGGTCCAAGAGTTCGCTCCGGAATGGATCTTGAACGCCGTGCCCGCCAGCGGCAGCTCGTTCGACAACTGCGCGAGGTTCCCTCCTCGAAGTTCCATCGGCAATGATTCATCCTCCAGAAGCGGCCACTGTCCCGCCGAACTGTTCCAGCCCAGCGCGCCCGTCGCGTGCGAGCAGTTCGTCTATGAGAATACCAACACGATTGTGTACGATGTGAGACTTGGACATTATATTAACATTACGTACGGCTACTTTCCCCGATCATAGCGCTTAATTTTGTACATAAGCAGTTATAATACAATTTTTCGATTCATTATATATTAATTAATGATCATTTTTTTCAGTTCGATCTGGGCTGCGATGAATGGCGTCGTACTCTAGTAGGCTCGGTGCGCACCTTTGGCACGATGGTGGCGTTGCCTATATCGGGGTTCATATCTGATCGATGGGGACGACGCACTATTCTATGCATCGTGGCCTTTAACGCCGCATGGCTGGGCATCGTCCGATATTTCGCCAACACCTACGTCGGATATCTCATCGCCACTTTTGCAGAGTCCATGTTAGGATCGGGTGGTTTCGCGAGTGTTTATGTTTTGTGTAAGTGACATCTCTTCATGACGGCCATTATTAATTTTCCTTTTAACCTTTTTTATGATTCCACTGATGGTCATGGGTCACTTCTAGTAGTGAGAAAGATTAAGGCCATCGATTGTCACGCAGCGAGGCTACTTTGGTAGAATATCACACAGATCCGAGAACATTGTGGAGAACTTTGCGTGCTTTCAGGTTTTCTTGCGATATTTTCTGGCCCCGTTATGGCGAGTGATATTTAACTTTATGGATTACCTGACTCGAGCCGCAATGAGTAAATACACTGCGCAATCGAGTCTGAAATATAAACCACTAGGCGGTCACTCCTTTTGTACATCACCTATGTATTTTTGATACATGTATATGCTTTTATTAATGTTAACATTTCAATTGCTTTCCCACAATTAATGTAAGACATTGTCCACAGTAATGGAGACTACGGGCCCGAAATACAGAGCAGCGGGAGGAGCGATCTTGAATTCCTCGTTTGCCGTGAGTCAGGTGTTGACGGGCCTCATCGCGTGGGCGGTGCCGAGTTGGAGAATGCTGACTCTCACTCTTTACGTTCCTCAACTGATAACAATAACATACTATTGGATTATCACCGAGTCCATGAGGTGGCTGATGAGCAAGGGAAAATATGATGAAACAGAAAAAGTTTTAAAACGGATAGCGAAAGTAAATCGGACTTTTTTATCTGATAAATCATTACAGGCACTCAGGGCTTGCGCCGAGCAGGAAAACAGATCGAGAGAAATGGAGAGATTACGGAAAGCAGAAGAGCCCGGGCTGATAGCGCAGTTGTTCCGAAACAAAACCATCCTGCTTCGATGCGCCATATGTCCGATGTGGTGGATCACGATGACTTTCATTTACTATGGACTTTCCATTAATTCCGTTAACTTGACGGGAAATATATATTTAAATTACATCGTAGTATCAGCCATTGAAATTCCGGGCTTTTTCACTGCTATGTATTTAACGAGTAAAGTGGGAAGAAAGGTGATACTTATCGCGTCCTACTGGATTTGTGCCGCTTGCCAAATTGCATACATTTTTATACCAAATGGTAAGAGGGAATAAGCATCATAGCTTTAATAAAACATATGCCTTATCTGTCAATGTGTTAATAGTTCAAAAATATCAAATTTAATAATTTCGTTTTCCCAAATTTAATTCTAAATAAGTATGTATAATAATAAAAATTCACTGATTTTGGCGTGACTGATTCATTTTGGCTTCGGCATGTCGATAGCACAATAAAAGTACTGTTTATAAAAATGAACGTATATAGATCATACGAATTTTAACAGACCAGATAGACCGTGTCCGTAAGACGTAGCGGAAAATTGATGAATACAGAATAGGTTGTTTATTGTATTCGGAATGGTGGATGTTTACAGAGCACCACGCGCTCGTGCTGAGCGTGTACCTGGTAGGGAAGTACAGCATCTCGACGGTGGTGGCCGCGCTCTACCTCTACACGGCGGAGCTGTTCCCCACGCCGCACCGCCAGCGCCTCTTCGCCTGCAGCTCCATGCTGGGCCGGCTCGGCTCCGTGCTCGCGCCTCTCACACCGGCCTTTGTAACTTGCAATCATTACATTTTTTTCCTCTCGATCTACGTTGCACTAAAGCCGATGTAAACCCCGGGTGTACTTGAGATTTTGATATACCATGTACAACATTGGATACTAACTGTTGTGTCGATTTTAAATATAAGCTTATTGTAGTTTAAGAATTAGATAATAAATAATAAATGATTTATTAATTGTAAATATATTAAGTTAAAAAATCGTGTTTTAAATTTGTACGCCGTAAAAGACAAAATATGGAGTGAACTAACAATTCTGTAACATCTCTAAATGTACCCAT
>DWGJ01001953.1:0-17535 GCA_018246895.1 Aspitha aspitha aspitha | reverse complement strand
TGGTCGCCTCTGGTATACAAGTGGACCGGCAACCACACCCTTCGGACCGAAACACAGTTGAAACAACTGCTTCACGGAAGAAATAGGTGTGGCGGTGGTACTTCCCCGGGCGAACCGTATACAGGTTCTACCACCTACAAGTGTTACTTCGCAAAGTAATCGTATACATATTCGACTGTTTATATTAAAGCAAGTAACCAGTTACATAGAATTGTGTACAATTGAAATAACAGTACGACAACCTTCCACTTCCCGCCACATCGCGTCGCTCGTCGACGGAACGTGGCGGGAAGTGGTTGCACGTCTGCTTGTTATAGCGTAGTTTTCTATCTCCCAGCTGCTAATTAGACAGAATTCTTTTGCAGAAATAAGATTTAAACCGAATAAGCTACACTCATTTTACTAAAATTGTATGATAGTTAAAACTCATATGCATTTAACCAATAATCATGTTTTTAGGGGAGAAAAAAACTAGCACTTCGTTTTTTTAACAAAATTGTTCGAGAATATACTCGTAGTTACGAAATGTCTGTCGTAAGCGAGGGAACGGGTGGTTCCAGGATCGCAGGAGCTAGAGTGAAAGCTCAAACCGACCAGGAATTCCTGGACGAGAGCATCTGTAGCCGCATACCGTCATAAATACAGGAAGGTGTTGGATTTCTTGAGAGGAACGCGACAACGGTTCGTGACTGAGAACACTGTTGTGTTCCCTCTAGAGATCCGGGAGTCCTCCGATTCGCGCAGATGAATATCACCGAAGGGGTTTTCATGGTTAAAATCCCGCATAACCCAATGTCTTTCCCACGAAAGGTACCTACCTAATAAAGGTTTCCTTCGCTACCAACAAAAGGTATCGTATACTTGATATTGAGAATTCGTTTTCCGTTAATAATGACACAGCAGCAGATAAAATACACATTACTGAATTATTGTATTAAATAAGGATTCCAAAGGAACCACAGTGAGAAGAAAAAAACTGTTACACGATATAAAAGGCTTACAGGACGTAACATTCTTTCTCGCTACAAGCCTTAGGCAGTAAAAGCCCTGTAATTTATGCCGAGTGGAAGTACAATCATGGAACGTGTTGCGGCGGCTCCGACCCCCCAATTTGTGGGTTAGACTTCGAACACAATCGTGACTAGAACGCATAAGCACGTCAGTCTTAATCATCAGGATTTAAAATGCATGAACGCTACCTTCTTTAAACTAATTGGACATCAGGTGTTATGTGAAGGACAATTTGTTTTACCTAACACCTGAGCTTGCTATGACTGAGATTATTAGGAATTTATTGCATAATCATTAAACAAATCCGCCTGTATGTACACATAATATTTCTGATGGATTCGAAGCATTGCCGTCGCTAATCCAGCTTTTATCGACGCGAATCGATTTCTACGCACTTCACTTGTGTGTACTTGTAATTATAAAATATATTATGTAGGTATTTTTGTTAGAATGGGTAGACCTCTTAGTCGGAATATATTGTAATACGTTATAACATTTTTAAGGTATGCTAAGGTAAGGTTTCTTCAGGATATTTTCCTTTTTACTTACAAAAACGTATATTGGTTTTAAAAACTTCTTGTATATACCTGCATACACACAAAAGACGCTGTTTCATTTAATGTTGTGCCAAAAGCAAATAGACTTTATGGTCATTTACTTCTACTACATAAAACTTATTTATGTATGCATAATATATTCGGAAGCACTGATATGTATGTTTATTAGTCACTTGGCACAGGAGTCGTTGCGTAATTCCGTTCTGCTATCCATTGATCGGTTTTAAATAGCATTAGATCAAAATAATACGCGAACAGTTGCTTCGTATATCGGATAATATCAAAAACGTTTTCCACACAATATTTGTTATTCCAACGTCTTAGTGTTATTAACGATGTTCACCTTAGGTAAATCGAATTCGGAAAATTAATGAGCAGTTGAATGAACGGTTGCTAAATAGACAGATAATTCGAAATATTCTTTTCACGCGTCAATCTTAGCAACGCAATAAGTGTTAGGAATGGATGAATTTATCGTTTCATATGGGTAAAATAAGGACTATTAATGACGCTCTTTATCCTGATAATTACCAAGAGCATTGCACGGATATAGGAGTATGTGTTTCAAATTTTTATTTAGTGAACGAATTTCAAAAACATTTCATATGATCCTAGAATTGAGAAAAGTGACTGGAGAACGACTTTAGAGATGAAAAAGTAATTATAATTTTAAAATTACACAAAGTAAGGTAATAAATATCGGCTTTAACCTATAAACACTGATGAGGCACTTTGGGAACATGACGCCCTGAGACGGGCCACAGAATTGATGGCTCAATCAATCCCGTCTTTCCTCGCTCGCAACACGATACGTCCTTGCAAATTTTCTCTTTACTTTTTATACTTCCCACTTCTTTTTCCTTTTGTTTTAAACGCTACAGATTATATTTTAAGATAGTAGGTATTTTTTTTGTTGACTCTTGTGGGAAGAGATCCGGGTATGTGAAATTTCCACCCACTAATACCCCCGATTGCCATCTAGCGCAAGTTAGGCGAGTTACTAGGATCTCCTTGGAACGCGACCAGTAAGATAGTAGATATAGTAATGCAACTTATGCATTATGTAATCGCTTTTCCACATTTGATTAAGGATGCTATAAAATTGCATCCGTAACGTGTGAGAGTATTTGATAATTTTGTGTTTCATTCACAAAGTACAGGTAAATAAGCCATCACGTTGACTAGCGTATATGGAAATTTTTACACAAAAATTTTTTCATATAATATGTAAAGTGTGTCACAGAATTGGCGCGTAAAACACGTAATCTTCATAAACTCATGTTTTGAATAGAACGATATAATAAAGTAGCGAAGAAGCCATTATCTTCGGCACACAATCTATAAATGTATAACATCAGCTAATGAAAGTGAGGGTTAGCATGTAATGTTGGTAATCCATTGAAATTGGGTACCCGACAAGAGGCTTAGTCACTTAAGGTACGACATAAATAATGAAATACGGAGATTAAACCGAAATGACACTACATATCTTTGAGGACATATTTTATAAAATTACTATTCAATTTAGTAGTATAAAGTGGGTGTGGACCACAGTGCAAAATTATGTACATAATACACAGGTTCATAATTGAGAGGTAAATAAAGGGTTTCAAAAGTATTTCAGTGTTACGAGGGAACTATGTTTGTGATAACAGGCTTTACTGAGTTCGGTGAAGCCTCATCCTTACTTCCTCGTCCGTCGTAAGGGCTCTCCTTAGCAGACCGTCGTCATCGGCAGCGGCGAATCGGCTTTCACCATTTTAAAAGTAAAAGTGAACCATTATTGCATTACTTTTAATTACATAGAACAACTTAAAGACTTTTACATAGCCAAAGCGTACTTCGAAAAAAGACCTGCTTATAAATGTATAATTATTGTAATCGAAACTGCTGCGCTCAACAATATTTCAGCTTTGCTATCGCAAAAGTGATTTCAGCCACGTGATTTAAGTGAATGCCTTAATAAAAACGCAGTTTAAATGCATACGTTCTAATGAACTAAACAAACTTAACCGTTGAACTTCTTTAGAAAACGTTTGCAAATTTATATTAAATTGCATGTCTTATGCAATTGCATATCTCCAGAGAAAATCTAAGGATATTTTTACCCACACGGTACGTGGCGCCGGCATTGTTAGTTTGTGTTCTGCTTAGACTTTCCTTTACATACAGTCTCAAGACATAGAAGTTCGTTAATATTATAACTATAGTGCCGCTTTGAAAATGCTTTCATATCTTCGATAGACTTCGCAAACAACATTCCTACCAGCTAATGTAATAACGGTTTGAATCAGAAAGAGTCTATTGGCGTATAGTTCGAGTTATTGGTAAAAGAAAAATGGAAATTCCGGTTTAAAATTATAGTTCAGCGACAAAGAACTCAATGATTTCTCGACAAAGTAGTCTTTGCTTCGTATTCTAGAATCAATTAATTGGTCCTAATCAAAACAGTTTTCCTATTTCAATTCTTGTGATTGAATGTAAATAGTATTTGTATCAACATTTCAACTGCTTTACTTATTTTGTTTTATATTACTTATGTTATTAAAATCTGAGTTTAACCAAAACAAAAGTAATATATACTTATTTGAAATACTATGATTAATTTACGTAGGTATAGGTTTTGCATCGATGTTTTTGACTTCATTAATAGAAGCATCCATTTATCTCCAAACAAGTCACTAGCTGTGGTGCTTATTGAGCTTAGTGATGGGATTATTATTTAATTACATCCAAATATTTAAATTCCAATCCATCTCACTAAACCGGTTTTAGCTGGAAAAATCCCATCAACATTAATCTTCCTCAGCGTTTATAGCGGAAATCAATTTAATTTTGCAATTATATTTAATAAAACAAATGTGTATTTAATGAATGGATTATTTTTGTACGAGTGTAAATGTACGTGTATATTTAACAATTAAAATTTCATTTCAGTTTGTACAATATTAATGTTATAAATATAAAAATGTTTGTTAGTTTGTGAAGAGATCCAAAGATGTAGCGGATCCACGTGAATCTATCATAACCATAAACCATAGACGTAGATATAGGCCATAAACTATTT
The DNA here is from genome assembly GCA_018246895.1 of Aspitha aspitha aspitha. Taxonomy (NCBI): domain Eukaryota; kingdom Metazoa; phylum Arthropoda; class Insecta; order Lepidoptera; family Hesperiidae; genus Aspitha; species Aspitha aspitha. The sequence continues at coordinate 12,900 of DWGJ01001953.1, read as the reverse complement.
CAGATCTGGAGAGCGGACAGGCTACTCTCTGAAAAACTCACGACTCCTTTGGGAAACAAACTAAACCGAAATTACCGCACCTATATAATATAGTTAAGAGCAAAGGTATTATTCAGTTACCTACATTTTTACGTCAAATTCCCTGAACTCGTTATGTCTTTGGTTTGGATGGATTCTACGAGTACTTACATTAGAACTCTTCGGTGGATATTCAAAAGATTGAGTTTCGGTGACCTGTAAATTAATAATTTATGAAATATCTTGTTGCTTGCTTCACTTAGACAAGATTTAAAATTTTGGAAAAAAAATCTATTTGTTACAATATTTTCCTACTTATTTTTCTATAATATCTCAGAGTGTAACGTTATAGACCTAACGTTTATCACCGGCGTATTCACGAGTGTTCTCGCATGTGTTAGATTCTTTAATCTTCATCACTGTCACTTTGGATAGCGACGAAGAGTTAAGTGAAATAGTTTTTATTCTTTCCTTTTTTACTTCGCTCAAATTGTGGCGAGTTGCTGATTACGAGCAAAACGTTTTACAGGCCAGTACTTAAATAGGAACTATTTATCGACTAGCAGCTAACTGTTATCGGGATATTACTATATCATACAAATCGAATTCAAACAAACATGCGGAACTGATGGATATCTTGCGTTCTATATATACTATTTCTTTTTTGATTCGAGTCCATCCTGATTCAGTATTAACCTTGTGTAATTTCACGGAAAATAATCGGTACCCATAACACAAGTTAAATCTCACTATTGCATAATGTATAAGTGAAAATGGTCACTTCCATTTTTTTTTAATAAATGACTGTTATTATTATTATCTACACTACTGTTATTGTCAGAATAGCTTCACTTCATTTCGACTGATCGTAATTGTCAATTACTTTCAAATTTTCTTGAAGATTGAATTAATATTAATATTAATAAAAGACGTAAACATGTAAATCTGTAATCGTTTTCCAGACGGACTGGCGTGATTGAATTTAAGGTACCCACTTTACTTTCGAGGGTGGTTCTTTAAATATAATAATATACAAGCCGACGCCTGCGAATCATTGAATTTGTCTGAGAGATATTAATGCGCAGCTCTTGAATGAAAAATCGTAAATGAATTTATAATGCACACAAGAATATCCATTACAGCTAGTCTACAAACAATAAAACAAGAATCACTTCGAGTTTCCTACAAAATTGCTTTATAACAGTGTTAATTGATTTCTAAAATTCTCTTCTATTTTTTAATTATGTTGGGTTGTTAATCTTTTGTGGTGTTTAATTTATCTTCTTACTATTTTTCTAACCGTTTAACAGTACGGTTTTTTACTCAAACCAATATATGTATATACAAATGTTTTTCACGTCATACCTGTTTACTTTATGTTATTTCTGGTGTACTTTAATATATCTCACAACACACCGACGAATGTTTGGTTTCTTTTGAGATAAGAACCATAATTTCAATGATTTTCCTGAATACTTTAAGCTCAGAGGTATTTCATTTTGAATAATAATGCCCTTCATAATCACGAAATAACATTGTATTTAATTCTTAACATTAATTTTAGAGATTTGCGTTCTGTAATTACTACGGGATGCCGTGTCCCTCGCGTTTATAAATGAAATAATAACAAGTGTACCCAATATTAAATAATACAGCTACAGACCGAGATAAAACAAATCCGTAAGTAATTTAAATTTCAGACACTATATAAGAAGAATAAAAACATTTTCACATAACGTATCGTGATTATACATATGTATGGGGTCCATGACAACGCAATGTTTGGCTGTGACTATGATATATTACCACATTAAGCAATCATTACACGTAATTAAGCATGTTACATATTTTGAATATAATGAAATGACTCTGAAAACTGCTAATATAAAAGCTAGGAAAAAGCAGAAATATAACATGTATGCATAATGTATTACGTAACGATATTACGGCCATTTGATATACGAATAATCAAATAATACTTAACGATATCGTATTTTAGTATTGCGTATGTTTCATGATTGTTATATTGACTGGGCCTGCCAAAAGTTAATATATCGTCGCTCAACCATCAATGATTGTACACGTAATAGAAGGACTTGCTACACTAACTGAAGGGAAACGAATATTGCAATTTTCTAAAAAAAATCGATATAACCAAACTTGAATCAATCAATTGATAAAAGTAACATTTCAAAATGGATTTAGAAATATGTATAGCCAGGATTACTATGCGCTGTAATTAACAACAGCAACAGTAATCACATGAGAACCTGTTTGGTAGACTTGATTGTACAGCAAAAACTACATACTTCAATTTTATTATTAATCCGTTTACGCATTTAATAGCTTATATTTCCCAGTTTAATAGTTGCAGTACGCAACATAGACTAGACTTGTTAATTCATGGAACGGTGCCAACCAGTCGATGTTAATAAATGTACGGACATATTGAAGCCCGCGATAACGGACGCATCCATCCTATATCATATTATTATACAATCTCCCAACACTATGTAGGACCTGATAATTTATACAAATGAGTTTGTATCATGTATGCACATATGAGGTGTACGCACAACTTCCTTGCAAATATTATTGGTGTTGTGATTAAATTTTAGGGGTTGCGCAGGGATCATAACTTGGTCCATTTATTTTGAATATTACATGAGTTACAGTGAAATAGCTACATGGTTAATTAAACCTGATTTACATGAATGCTTAGTGAATTCAATACGAATTATACTTGTTTAAATTTTAACAAATACACATTTTGTCTATTTGACGTAGAGGTAGCAAGAAACTAAAGATATTCACCGTCTACGTTCCCAAGAATATCCTTCGCCTTTTTTATTTCATTTAATGTTGTCCACATTAACTAACTAACATTAACTAACTCCGCAGGTATGTATGGTATGGAATGCTGAAAATAACATGCATTTCCGCTATTCGTAGGAATCAAATAATTCGAACCGGCATGATCTGTAATAGTTCTCTGCTCTGATCGCTTACAAATATTGTTTTAATACCTCCGCAAACTTTGATGTAGTTTACGGTTAATTAAGGAGCGTTAAGCAGTAGATACCATTGTTTGAGCTAATTACATAAATGACAAGATCAATAGACCCGCTGAATGTTCTAATAAGCGATGAGGGATTAGCCGGTGTAATCCAAGCCGTGTGTAATCAACCATAAGAGATTAGATTCACTTTGACGCAATTTGTCCTGCTCACGTACGAGTTGTCAAAAGATGGATAGTATGCCACTAGACTATATGACAAATTAATTTCCGAGCATTGTTTGGTTAATTGTTGTAATTATCAAATTAATGGATAACTAAAATTACATTATTGAATAATTAAAATTCTTCTTTAATACATTGTAAGCTTAATCTTAAATTACATGAAGCTAGATCACGTGATATAATAACAGATAATATTTTTACTATATTGCCTTGATTTTACTGTCCCTTATCGGGGCTAGAGGTTCAAACTATGGCTGACAAAATTATAAATGGCTTTAAGATTAAATATCACTTGGTATAACTTCGATTACATAACGTGTGAACTGTCTTAACGGTTTTTATTCCGAAAGTAATTCCGGTCCTAATAATGAACCGATCTGATAAATTGATTTGATGAAAAAGACTACGTAGTAGTTAATAAACTTCAAACAATCCACAATGCCTTATCAACGTCAAGGGCGAAGAAAAGCTCAATAAATATTAAATTTTCGATAGACATTTAACAAATTATAGTATTGACCAAAACGGTCTTAACATAATTGAATATGGTTATAACTTGAGAAAATTGGATCGTCTTTTACAGCTGGCGTATAAATGGGACTTGTCGATGAAGACAAAGATTAACGATGTTCTTACCAACTTTCCTCTTGTATCCCTGAGCGTTTGTTAATTATGTTTCATTGAAAGGAATATTACAAATCTACTTCGGAAACTTTACACCTATAATTCTCCTAGCACTATTCTGACGTTTTTGTTAATAATAAGTTTAATTACGTCACATTCTAGTTTTTGAAGTATTTAGTTCTTTAAATCATACATACGCAGGCATAGTCATATTAAGTCAAAGTCCGCATTCCCGACAAATATATCTGTAGCCTCCTACTTTTCTCCTACAATTCATTACGTTTCTCGAAGGTGGTTTTGTTTGATTATTCAAGATTCCCTTCTACGCCTAATCGACTTAGGTATACATAAATTTTAGGTTCATCTCTGTTTACAGTCTTCGATAATGTAAGCGAGCTTTCCGAGTCAGTATTAGCAACTGTCAGTTCATTTAGGTGACAGTGTCTTTCAAACAATACCTACATATCTACGGAGATGTCTTGCTTCAGACAATCGTTAATACAAAGCGAAGGCTGGATGAAGACTGCATGCAACTGACAATAGGTATTGTGAAAGCTTATCTCAAAATTCCAAACCGCGTTGCCTTTGTACTTGGCTGGGCTGTAAGACATGCTCAGGAAACGGAAGAATTATGATGATACAAACGATTTCAATTCCACAATGCTTATTCAAGTACAATATGTTGAGTTGAATGAATTTCTATACACGTTGTGTTCGAACGGAACCCCGAGGAGTAATTATAGGAAGTCGGTTACCTTTTTTTTGTATTGTATTGTATTTTTGTATTATAAAAACATGTGTTTGTGTTTCATAACAAATCTTGCACTTTACGTTATAACGTTGACGGCGTTAGTGTAAAATTTCAGTTCTAGTCTTACAATCAGTGTTGCAAACATGAACGTGTCCCTCTCGGTACATACTGCAATACGTTACCATCAGAAAAGTTCTGTATTGCACTCGGTGTGCTAGACAATAAATCTGCCTCTTGGTGTAGCTCGTAAAGTAACACGTGACAACTAACAATATCTGGCTTACCTACAATTTCTCATAGTGACGATATGATTATCATATGCTCATAGAAAACGATGTTTCTGCCACAAGAAATTGATAACAGTGTATAAGAAATGGATAACAGTGGGATATATGTATGTAAGTAAATTCTACGTAAATACGTATTGACGAACAGTACTCAGTACGCGATGTGACACGCGGATCCATCACTGCCGAATCCATCTGAGTCCGCATCCAATACGCGAACTACGCTATACACCCACATTGTAGCGGTGTTTTGTGAAATATAAAAACGAAAATATAAATATGACGTAACAACAAAAACGCACGCTGAGCCGACGCCGCCGCGATAAATCAGTGCCAAAGCAGTTAGAGAAACAGCTACGTCGTTATATTTAGAACGTGGAAAATTGGACATGGAATAATATATAGCAAATCGTCATATTTCAGACATCAATACTCTGTTTGTATTGAAAAAAGTATGGATGGATGATTGAATACATAGGAGTATGTATTCAATGTTTAACACACATATCGTCACGCCAGGTCCCTAACGGGGTAGGCGGAAAGCAGCGAGTGCCAAATATCTCTGTCCTTACGGACTTGTCATGCTTCATCTACATTTATCACTCTCTTCATGCATACACGCCGGTTTCGGAGGCTCTTGATTCCCCCATCAGCCAATATTTTATTTATGCAAAATGCAATAAACCACATCAATTTCGGTCTAAAATCCCATATTTTAGAAAGCTGGAACATATTTATCAATAGCCTATAATACCTAGAGTTTTTCAATCTTTTTGCAGAAAACTTAAATATTCCATGAGGAAAAATGTTGGTAATTATTGTCACCAGTCTTGTAACTACTAATCAATGTTCCATTACAATCGGTTTAGCATAAGGCGGCTAGCGGGAAGCATACACGGACAAACATTCTAAACAAGTCTTATTGTTTATATTTTGATAAGGCGCTAATGACTATAATATGTATAAGTTTAAGGTAAAGTCCATTTCATATGACAGTCACCTAAATTAATTACATGGTTAAATTAGACACGGATAATCTCCCGATTATAGTGACAGCTGAACACCATGTGGCCTAAAATGTAGCTTTGTTACTTAGTTTAAAAAGGTGATATGCCTACACCTTTATTATGCAGAGTCAGGCACAACCTTCCGAAGTAAACATTTTATTATTCGCGAGTTTAACTAGAACAAGACGAAGTAGGCATATCTTTCTTCGCTTCGTAAAATTTTATGAGCAAAGTTAGAACTCTCTAAAATTATCCTACACCTACAATACAGGTATCATTTCGTACTATGCTGTAGTATTACAATATTTCTTATTGCGATATCGAATAAAAATATCTACGTGGTTCAGTTTTTTTCTTAACATGTAAAGCACATATTCCTTTCATAACATAGTAAATATTTTCGCCTAAATAAATAAAGATAGTTTTTAATTTCAAATATCAGTTTATATGAGAATGTTTACATTAATTAATGTTTTACTACATCATTAAATTAGTAAATTTCCTTACCAAATATCCCTCTGCGCTACTTCAGTGTGGTTTGCTACAGGCTAACTCTGTGCTCGCAAAAATTTAAAACTACACTATGATCTTAAAACTGTTTGAGCAAAACTTACCCTAGGCCTAAAGCGAACGCGAAGATCGCTTCGTTAGAAATCATTACATAAGAATTATCGTCACGGCGGATTAACTTACACAATGGCCAATTCCACGGGTCATTATTTCTTGCGTCCTTGTTCATCGTTGCGTTGCGACATATTCTACATAACATCTCCAAAATTATTAAGGGAACTCGTTCATTGTGATTTTAATACAATCGAATGGAGAATACATTAATTATACATAAGCCAACGATTTCTATAGGGGAGACGATGGCTGGGATGACGATCTGCGAAAATCTGCACAAAGACGGTGGATACGGCACGTCGAGGACACGGCACATTATTAGCACTATGGTCCAGGGCTATGCCCAGCAGTGGGCTAGAATGAGTAGGCTATGATGATGATGATGATAGCAAATATACAATAACTGTTACCGTCACATTGACTTGACTCGCACTACCACAAATTAATTTAATGGTTTGCAATTTAAAAGTGAAATGAATACAATTAATTGCAATGTAATGAAACGCTTACCACGGAAAGCACTTATGAATACAATTCATATATTCTGGTTAACCACCAACTGAATGATGCTTTGTGATTTCTACTTCCATTTATTTGTATTGTCTTTTCATTGATCTTTTAAAGATGTAGAGTTGTATGGCCGGCCAATGGTCATAGATTATTTCTCTTTGCTAAGACACACAGACTTCTTTATACCCATGGAGCTGAAGTTAAAATATGTTATTGAGTAAAAGGAAAAACTGCGCATCTGCTAGAAGACAAGGTTTTCTTGTCCTCTTCCTAAGCATTAATTTTTCATAGACAAATCAACCCAATCCTTCCTACCAGTTCGGAAACTTCAAGCACAACCAGGAACAAGACTACAGATAAGTATTTCTTTTTACTCCACTCTATTTCACGTAATACATCAGTTTCACAGTAAATAAATATGGGAAAGGAAACACTTATACCCCTACCTTTAGTTTAAGATACATTTGATCTTTTATTCATATATACGTGTACTTCGAACCCGGGTAAAACCACGTCTTTTGAATTGTCCTGATAATAATATATTGGTTTTAGTAATCGACATGAATTTTCCAACATCGAATCGAAGTATCCTCTTGAGAAAATTCGGAAGATCATCGCGGCCATTATTTGAGTGTAGCTCGTTTTAGACTGCTTATAAAAGCGGTTATGGTTTCTAGTGATGACATACATAAATATGTATAAAGCATTTGTTTTGATGTTTTTCGGGACTTGAATAATGGGAACTGTTTTGTTTGCCGAGTGAAAATTGCTTACAATTTTAAGGGCCCATCGAGATTGCAATCGAATCTCGATTCAATTACCAGCAGCTTAAGCGAATAACACGTTTCCCGTTTTGTATAATTACAAAGTTAAAATGAAATTTGCATGTGTTTCAAAATATTACGGTTTTATTATTTTTCACGGTTCGACAAATGTTTAAGCTTCATATATATTATATTGTAGTGCTTTGTCTTTATAAATATGGATAAAATCTATCATTTTTTTACAAAGATCACGTATTTAAATAAGTAAGTAGTTGTAGATAAGTAGCCTTAAGTATGTATATTCTGCAAAAATAACGGTAGCATTATTACATATAATTCGAATGAATTTCCGTAAGGGCCAAAAATAAAAGCCTTGTATCTACTCGAGTAAAAATGAAATATCTTGACGTTTCTCCTAGTTATCTTACCCTCGCTACCTTCGAAGGTTATGCAGAAAAAAGAAACAGACATTGAACATTTTAATACGAACATAGCGATAAAGAGCGAAGGCTTCTAAATACCGAAAGAAGGCTTTTTAGGACAGCGTTAAATTGACTCTTATTGGCATCTTATTTTTCATTTGATCAAGCCAATTAAGAACTCAATCTTCATTACGCTGATGATTCTGTGAGCTGTTATCAGCTTTGGATTTTCTATTCCATTTATTGTGTACTTCGCAACGAATTCTTATTTGATCATGATTGACGGATGGATGGACGGATGAATAGTTAATGGGTGGGAATGCGAACAAGTTTAATTAGCTGCCAGACCTAGCAGACGAGGCTCGGTGAAGTCTTGTTAGAAATTCAAGCCGGGACAGAGAATCGACATGAAGTGACAGGTTTCTAAACGTTTAATCGCGGAAATTCATAGGTTAAAACTTAGAGAAGTTCTATATTCAGTACAGTACGGATGCCTGTATATGCTTAGAGACATTATACCATCACGCCAGGCTACTAACACGGTAGGCAGAAAGCACAGAGTGCCGAATGTCTCTATCCTTACAAACCTGATGTTATTCTTCTGCATTCATCACTCATTATTCTTTACTGTTTGCTACTTAACTATAAATATCACGATAATAACTGAAAGCGTGACGAAAATTTCACCCTACGGGTTACACGCATTCACAGGCCAAATATGCTTATGTAAGTTAACATGACATATCATTTACAATATACTAATCTCCAGGGGAAAACTTGTATCATCCGGACATTTTGACCCAGATGTCATCTCGCTTACGGTTTATACCAAACATATAACTGAGTGTATACTTTATACTCAATACTCAATTATTTATTGCAATCATAGTGGTATGGTTGGTCAGAGATTTCATTAAATTTTAATTCTAATTAAAGCTATAAAATTAAACATTGCCTATTTTATATTAGCCATAGATATCTAAGCAAGTCTTTCAGATGCTTTTACAAATACGTAATTATTTTAAGCTTTCAGACACAAGAACTGGTTTCAAGTATATTTGGTCAACGCACTGATTATGAGACAACGTTGATATTATGCTATTATTTATTCAATATATTATGATTTAAGATCAATGATATTTATCTTTAAATTGCATATAAATCTGTAAATTTCAATTTAAATTCCAGGATTCGAACCCCAAACCTCCGAAAGTGTCGAATTGTGCTAGCTCGTAACACAAAATATTACGAGTATAATCAGTCCATCCTGTTCGTGTTGTGAGGATAACATCGCCAACCAAACAGAACAAAACCATGCAAAATAATTTGACATTCAAAGTATATTGCTATTTCATTCAATCTACGCCATTACAGAAAAAGATAGATGTGCCCATTTAATAAGCAATTGAATGACTTGTGCGTTTCTCGCGCCATTTATTATAACGACTTGTTAGCGTCGATCTACGGCGATGTACGTGGAAGCAATTGATCGTGAACTTCGTTGCGATTGGTTTGTCATACGTGTTTCCGATGTGTTTTAACTGTTACGTGTTTCCAAAACGTGTCTTTTTAAATTCATAAACGGTCCTTCGTGATTACTTTGTGAGTAAAGACGTTCTTTTAAATTAGTTGATTACATATATCAGGTACCGGATTATTTTTATACCTAAATGTGTTGTGTCCCTTTGTTGGGCATATTTAAAAGCGGATGCCCTTAATTTTAATTTTTTGGCACTTGGAAATTGGTAAATCTAATTGGACCTAAATAACGAATATTTCTTATTGTAACATTCATGTATTGTGTTATAATATCAGAAATATTTTGATGTAGAAGTGGAAGTTAGATTTCAATTACCACATGAATAAGTCAAATCCTTTCTTTGTACGCCTGTTGTATCGTGACCTCTTTGCGGCCAGGGCTTATGGAAAAGGTCCGAAAACAATTGGTTACTTCGTCAAATAAACGTGTCTAAACCCATGGTGAGACACAAAGATTTATACAATTTATACTTGCAAATCCCTTGGACTTAAAAACTTAATAATTTTAATAAATACTTTATATTACGTCAATTTCTTTTTTTATTATCGCTACAATTCCACATACGGCTAATGTTTAGAACTTATTTTAATCAATAAATAATTAATCATGATAATTGGCTTAATTCAACTAAATACAAAATGTTTCAAGTTCAATTATCACAGCTATTATTATCAAAGTATTCAACTAGTTTGGAGTAGGCGATAAACGTATAATAAAGTTAATAACAAATATTAATTGGGCCTTTATTGCCGGTAACGATGTGGAAGCTACTCTGTTAGAACAAACTTTGAAATTCAATTACTTCAAAACTCATAAATAAGTTTTCGAGATTAATAATCATTCGCTGAAACGGTGAAGGCAAATATTGTGTCGAAGTCCACACGGTTTAAAGTTATCTGTAATGAAATGTTTCCTCAGAGGTGTGAAGTTAAGGTGGATTCATATCTGTCAGCACGGAGCGTGTCTAACACATGACGTCACAACGCAGGGATAATAAATAGTCTTCACATCTAACCAACTACAACTCAAACTTTCTGGCCATGAGGGCTGTCTATCGAAAATACATGAAATAACGCATATTTTTATTTGTCGATAGATACAAATCAAGCTGTATTCTTCAAATGAGCCACAAAACAGCAAACAATAATTGATGGTTACGAAACAATACTCAAATATGTACGAATCGCATGTATTTGTTGTTAACCTATTTGTACTCAAAACCGGGGTGCAGAACGCGGACGCTTCGATAAATTTCTATTCCAAGCTGAGTTGGCCCTTTGGGACCGTTAGGCGCAGATACGTACATAGTTCGAACCCAGTCCCTTGCTTAAAGGAATACAAAGTCAAACAATCCATCACCGTTGTTATAGAAAGAAAATTCTCGTCAAACTTTGGCAAAGGTATTCAAGTGGCACGAACTTTAAATATATAAGCTATGTAAGTATTACCTGTATTTCCATAATTACCATGAAAAGGTATGCCTTCCAAAAGATCAGTAGCTGTACAGAAAAGAAGCTGTGAATCAGGAAGTCAGAATTCAGAATCAATGCAAGATAGATAAAAGAAAATAAGATATCCAATTTATTTTGTAATCATTATCCTCCACCTATAGACATTTTATACGGCGTCGAAAACCTGATATTAACCAAGTAGAAAGATGATCTTTCAGATTCATTTGTCAACGTCTTTCATCGTTTCCCGTTCACCATTATTTCCTGACAGGTGCTCTGGCTTTTTAATAATGATTACACATCTCAAGAGAGTTTTCTCGAGAATTATAATTTTTCAAAATACTTTGAAAACTTCGTATGGTAACCAATAGTATTATAGATGACGTACAAGCAGGTAGTTATCGTTGAGTAATAATTGTTGATAGCGGTAGGAGGTTTTTTGAAGATAAGGAAATACCAATAAACTAGGTAGACACTAATCCTTACTTCCTAACCCGCTAATAGGTGCGGCAAGTATAATATATACTTACTGGAAGAGACAGGAAGAAAAGTAGAAATACAGAGAAATAAACTAACTGCGCCAAAGTAGCCTCCAAGGACGTACGCACTAAGACTTTTTCGCACACACAGGCACGCACACACTTGTGTATAATTCAACTTTAAAGAGATCACTAAACCTTTTAAGGAATTGTTGGCCGTAGGTAGGTATTCAGCAATATCCGTCTGTGGGTTTGGCATTAGGTAAATGACTGGCGCGAAAGCTGAAGTTTTTCATCTGAAGTTACAATGCTTTTCATAAAGTTTGACTAATGGATGTCTGGAAAAACATTCACGGAGGCCTTTTTAATGTTTTCTCTTTACCTTTCAATGTGTGTAAATGAAAGTACTTAAAGTATAAAAAGATTATATTACTGGTGTTTATAAGTAAGATGATTTATCTGTCGAATGTACTTTGAAGTATTCAAATATTCAAAATAACATTCTGGAAAAGAAAAAATTGGCAATGGCATTCCTTGTAGGTATATTTTGTGTGTGTGTGTTTCCAATTTTCTTAGCCGTGTTAATTAACTTTCATGCCAAGCCTACTGGCTGCCTCGATTATGTGGAATACCAATTTCTCACCTGTCATACTCTAACACGTCAATTTACTAATATAACGGTTTATAATTATCTTGGACATCGTAACTAATATTTAACCTAAGTAATTACTTGTCCGTGACTAGGTATTTTCATTAGGTACTACCATTTGTCACTCTGATACGAGGCTTGACGATTGCTCAGTTATAATTACATCTGAAAATGATGAGTAATAAACTTTACGTTGCAATTTTCATTATTAATTCCACTTCGTTAATTAAATTAATGAACTTAGATCACTAATATGTAATGACCCGTTTCTTTAAGAACTATTCAAACTATTCAAATCAAAATTTTGACTGGCCTCGTGGTCGATTCGTTAGAGACCGTGACTGCAAAACTGGAGGTCGTGGGTTAAATTCCCACTCAGGACAAACATTTGTGTGATGAGCACATTTGTTTGTTCGGTGTCTGGGCGTAATAGAAATATCTGTATTAGTATTATACCGTATGTATATATGTATGTTTATCAGCTGTTCGGTCACCATAACACAGGCATTAAATTGCCTAATTTGGGATCAGAC